>CATIWJ010216822.1:0-18422 GCA_949640765.1 Croton laevigatus | reverse complement strand
ACAAAAAAATCTAAATAAAGATTCAAAACATTAGAGGCTTAAGAGTGTTGAATGATTGAAATGAATATATAAATATTCCTTTATTGCATGAATATATATATATATATATATATATATATATATATATATATATATATATATTAACAGAAATCAATGAGAAAAAATAAACGAACCTGCAGAAGCAGCAGGAACGATGTCGGTTTTGGAATCTCTACTTTGCAAGACCACCCTTGTCTTGTAATGAGAATGAGAAGCATAAAAATCAGAAATAGCCATGTTTAAGCAACTCAACCATACTTTTGCTTTTGGATAATCCATATCTATAACAACTCCTACTTTTACAGAAACTGTGGCTTTTTGAGCTTTCATAACTTCCATTAATGAAGAAGTAAAAAGGAGCAGGAAAAAGAACATGGAAAATGAAAATAATGGCTTCTTCCTCATCTTCTTGCTTGCTTCTTCCTCATCTTCTTGCTTGCTTCCTTAGCTTATTTTTTTTGGCTAAATAAGAAGCAATTTTATGAAATGAAACGAGCCACAATTCCAACTTCCCATCTTCCCATCAATCTTGGCACAAAATAGGGATTTTATTTATGTGAAGGTAGTAGCAAATATGCATGGTTTTGGATGTTAAAATATAACTTGCATATTTGAAAAATAACTCTTGTTTAATAGCGTTTACCTTGACCAGGACTTGAAAAATAATTCCTGTCCAATAGCGTTTACCTTGACCAAGGCTTGAAAGTCTTCTTTGAAGTTAATGCATTCAGGAAATTCAAGAAATCTAACAATGACATTTGACTTGACTAGTTGGTTGGTGCAATCAGTTGATGGAACTGGAAGGAAAAAAGAAAAGAAAAGGAGAAAAGAACATATATGATTTATAATATAATTTTATAGAGACAAACTATGATTTATGGCTTTAATAGAGATGCGTATAATTACCGTTAATATATATATATATATATATATATATATATATATATATTGCTATATTTTGTTATTAAATCTTGTAAAGTAGGATATGGCTTTCGGAAAAACCAAATCTGAATCGGGATGGTATAAAAGAGTTGGTATGAGAATCCAAAAGAAAACCAATACATTACATTTTAGGAATCATATTTGATGTCTCTGGAGCTAAATCGAGAGACTAATTTGAGCTATGGTCCACCTTGAGCTAACCAGACTGATGAGTGTCGAAACCACCAAAAATAAATTAATCTACTCTAAAAATTTGTAAACAGTGATGAGCAGGGTCGATTCCACAGAGACTGGTCGAGTTTTTTCCTAAAGTGTTAGAATAGAAAAGAGGGGATTTTGAATTGATGAAAACAAATAAAATTAAATAAAGGCAACAGCAAATTAGAATTAAAAATAATGAAAAACGAATACAGCCAAAGGTATAATTCTCAGTATGAAATTCTTATACTTGAGATAACTTAATAATTCCACATCACAGACAAGTTATAGTCAAAATGTACGACGTTCTAACCAATCTTTCTTTAATCCTAGATTATTAAGATACGATCTAATACTAACCCCTAATCAACAAACAACTCTAAGTACGACGAATGATTTAATCTGTCAATTGTAATGAACACTAGAAAGACCTTGCCCTAGCCAGCAAAGGCTACGAGAATTCATTTAAGCTAGATCATGCAATTACTTAATATAACCCAAAGGCCTGGTTACAATCAAATTATATCAATCGCTACTTATATCAAGTCGACTAAACAATTACAGATTTAGCCGGGTTGAATAGCTATGCAAATCCCTATTAGTTGAACAATGGATCTTTTTTATCAAGTTTGAGCAAGTAATAGAAATAAACTAAGGATATATTTTTCCAATAAGCCACAGAAAAGACATAAATGCAATATATTAATTAAATAGTAAAGATAAAGAACGTTAAGATCTCACAAACATGAAGAAAATCAACTTCGAATTAACCCTTGGCTGAAGGGAAGAGTTTAGCCTTGAATGGCTATGGAGAAAACAAAGAAAAACCCTAAAAACGTAATAGAATGCCTTCAAAAAGACCTAAAACGCACTCATATAATGTTTAAAGCTAGGACTAATAATAATATAACAAAAGTGCCCAATAAAAACTACTTAATTCTTCTTCCTAGGCTCTAATTTAAGCCCAAAACGTCAGAGCATAAAGTGGGCCAGCTGCCAAATAAAATTCAGTCCACATTGCTCCCCTCGACAGTTAGCCTTGCCCAAGGCTAACTCCTGACAGTGTCAAAATTGTCCAATTAGCTTCTAGCTTCACGTCCAATATTCCAAAACTCCCTCAATTATGCTCCAAATGCTTCCTTTTTGTTAAATCCAACAATTCCTAATCAAAATAATAAAAACTAAATAAAATTTCACAATTAAGCATAAAAGACATCAAATAAGCATAAAATTAGGAACTAAAAACAAGTTGGGTTTGCTAGTTATCACAGACGGTCGAGTCCTTAAGGAACAATCCTAAAAGAAAGAGAAAGAGAAACAGGTGATGCCATAGCAACCACTCTGATGCTTAAGTTAGATGTGGGATCGTCCAATATTCAGAAAGAGATTAGAGAGAGTAAAAAGATTATCCGTGAATAGTAGATTAATGGGGTATTTATAGGAAGAAATTCCAGGTGGTTGCTTGCATGTCACCTTTCCAGAGTAATTATGGCAATGTATAATCCAGTGCCCATACCTGTCAGAGTAGAGAATGGTTTGTCTGACTGGTTACCTATACCGTAGGTAATGATTACTGGGAGTATGGTTTGGGTTGGTCAGAGGACGATCCCTAAGCATCTTACAGACATTGGCCTAAATGTCCATGGTGCTGAATGTCTTATGCTGACCCTGGGGGTCCCTGATTGCATGATCTATACTGAGGCATATAGCCAACCCCTTGTCGAACATCTATGGTCCTATGGTTCATCTGGTGTCGACCTTTATGAGGACGATATCATTACATGTCCCCCCAAGTCTCTTAGTCAAAGACTGAGGGTTCTTCTTTTGCCGATCTCAATGTGTCCGAAGCTTCAATGCGCCTTAAATAACCACCACCGCTGGGCTCTTCGAAGCCTACGATCCATTAGGGCAAATTTTACAATTTTTAGGCGGCATACCTTTTAATTTTAGGCTGCGTGCTTTCCCGCCTAAGATCACTATGTGACACATGGCCTCTTTTAGGTGAAACATCGCCTCGATTCTGAAATTTTCAGAAGAGATGACTCTTCGTTTCTGAAACCACCACCTTTGTCTATAAATATAAAATTCTCTTCCATTTTAAAACTTTGCTCATTATTATTGTTGCTTAGAGTTTTTTCTACAAATCCAACCTTTCTTCCTTTCGATTCAGCTTGATCCCACATCGTCTCTGCTCCTCCCCCTCCCCTCAAAACAAGTAATTTTGTTGTTTTTGCTTCTGTGGTTTAATTTTGCTAGATTTAGGTTTATTAAGTGGAAAGATAAGTGATCAGAGCGATTTTCATAACTAATCAGCACCCTCCAACCCTCAATTCTCCTGTGAAAACCACTCCGGTCACACTGTTTCAGCTATGTTTGGAGAAGAGGAAAAGGAAGTATCGATAACCCATCGCCACACTAAAGGGGCGTCTACCTCATGAATGCGATATTAGTTGATAGATGAATCTGAGGATATTCCATTAGAACAGAAGAGAGGGAGACGATCTATGGTCGTTCCAAAAATCCAAGGTCAATCGGTCCCCTAATAGTTGTGCCAATTTCAACTGCAACTGGTCATGGGGTAAGGGTTCCCCCGGTGGCCGATCCTTCAAGGCAAGTAGATAAAAGTAAATCTCACGAGCCGATGCCAAATCTGAGGAAGGAACCTCGTCAAGCATCTTCTGTTAATAACATTCCAAGTCAAATAAGTTTAGAAGATGCAAAGGAGACGACGTTCATCTATGACATTCCAGAAGACTATGTTATATCATTGCCGAACAGTCATTTTGGTGCTAACCAAACTCCTGTAAGAAATGGGAGGATCGTCTATGTTGAGGATCTAGCATCGGGATTGAGGTTTCCCCTGACAAAGGTGGAGATTGACTTCTTGAACGCCTATAGGAATAACATCACCCAACTGCATCCGAACTCGTGGAAGATCCTTCGAGGATTACAGCTTCTAACTTCTGCGTGCCCTAAACTTTTTGCATTGAACTCATGAGAAGTGTTAGAGCTTTTACAAAATAATGCTAAATAAAAGGTTTGATCATCTCCACCTGCAGGTAAAGAAGAAGATGTTTACCCTGCCCTCCTTGTTGAAAAGTAAATGGAAATATCAATATTTTGTGATCTCTCATCCTTCATTGGCCGATGTTCCCAAGAGGTGGAACAAGGAGGTTGTGTTAGTAAAGGCCAAGGAGTTGACTCCTTTAGATCATAGTGGAAAGAATCATGTAAAGAGGCTTTTTGACATGTGGCCAATGGCCAATATGATGCCAAACATTTGACGGAGCACTAGTATACGGGGGGTGGTGCTCGATCACAAAGGGAATCGCTTAAATCCAAGTTGTGGTAAAGACTATTCACTGATCGTAACATCATTTTTGGTTGTTGTAGGTATGTCTTCAGTGCAAGAAAGGTTAGCTACTCTGGAGAAGAGAAGGGCGGAGAAAGCAGCGAGAGGGTGAATTAAAGAGAAAAATAAAAGCAAAGGGAAAAAACCCCAAGGTAAGGGGAAAGAACCCCAAGTAGCGAGGGAGGTACTTCCAGCTTCAAGGGTACCTCCTCAACCAACAAAGGTGCCAGGGAAACATGCCGCACCCACTCAGGTAGACCCGGCATCAGGCTCTCACATCGAAGATCACGCCCCAAAACAAAAATAGCCAAGGGTTGAAGAAGTGGCCGAGGGGGGTGGACTAACCATCTCAAACTTTTCCAGGGAGAAGTATAGGGAAGATCTAACCCTGGGTCATCTTCCCTTGGCCAGAGATATAAGTAAACTTTGCAGCTTCAAAAGAAAGATACAGAACTGAAGATAATGAGCGCCGAACTTGAAGCTGTGCGTGGTCAAGAGAGGTCGATGCGGTTTGCCTAGGAGGCAGTGAGAGAAGAGCTCACATCAGTCAAGGAGGAACTTGAGCAAGAAAAGATCACCTTAGAGAAGAAGGTGGCGAATGTTGAGTTAAGAAGTGCAGTTTGGTTGCTTGGTTTTCGCAACCAGCTAGTAGAAGAAGTGAGGAAGTTAGGAGGAGGGGATATCGCTGATGCGATATCGACGATTCAACTAGGTCCTGACATTTATGAGATGCGTCCCTCGACTTTCGATATTGAAGATGAAGATGATGAGGGTGATCATCCTGTTGATGAATAATCGGTGGATGCTGTTGAGAGAGTTCCTCTCGTAGAGGAAGGTAGAAATGAGCATCCAGTATCGGAAGGAGCAACATGTGGATCCTCTTGGACATAATGAAGAGAGCCTTTCCGAGCATCCTGGGGATGATTCTCGTGATCCTCTTGGCGAATAGCATAATGCTCTTATCGATCCCGCTGATGGCCAAACTAATGACATTGTACATGTAGACTAAGATTTTTTTTTTTGGGAAAATGTATGAGCATCCCCGGCTCACCCTCTTGTACTTAATATTTTTTGAAATGAAATTGACATCATCTTTCAGCTTGATTTAAGTTATACGATTGATGACATATTTGTTACATTTTATAATCATTAAATCAAAATTGGACGATGTAAATCATATAAAAACAATCTTTTAATTGTGTTGACTGGACGATTGATCAATTGTGTTCCATTACTTGGCGAAAAACTTCGTGGAAGGACGATCCATGGACCGTACTGAACCACTTGGCGATCCATGGTCATGCTCAACCACTTGGTGATTTCTTTGTGGTGGGACGATCAATGGATCGTGCTCAACCACTTGGCAATTTCTAAGTGGAAGGACGATCCATGGATCGTGCTCAACCACTTGGCAATTTTGGAGGACTTTGTCCTTTAGTTGTTCTATGGAGGAGAGACCTGGTGAGTGGACGCCTCCATTCAAGCATTCCGGTGTATTAATTGTATGGAGCTATACTTAGTGCAATTATTGTTATGAGGGTGCATTGCAATAAAAATATAGAAATAAGTTGTTGAAGAAATCATTTTATTGATGTTATCAAGATCAGTAGATGCACCGAGCGATCCCAACTAGATTGGCATCCCTGTAACACCCTTATTATATCTGTGGACTTATAAAAAATTACATCAAATAATATGGTGGAATTTAAAGAACTAAATATAAATACATTACTGGTAGTAGATCTTCAGGTTATCTGAATTCCATGAATGGGACTGGATCTTCCATTTCATATCTTCCAATCGGTAAGCTCCGAGGCCTAAGACTTTGTTAATCCTAAAAGGTCCTAGCCAATTAGGCTGTAATTTGCCAACCCCTGTATTACCTCTAGTGATCTCGGCCTTCTTCATCACCAGATCACCTTCTTGGAACATTCGATATCTGACTTTTCTATTATGATATCGGGCGATCTTTTGTCTATAGAAGGCTGCTCGTGCATTAGTAAGATCTCTGAGTTCCTCCACTAAATCCTTCTTTCTATATCTTGATCAACTTCAGTTACAAACTCAACTCTAAAGGATGGTTGGCCAATCTCCACTGGACTATTGCTTCACTTCCATACACCAAGGAAAAATGAGTTTCGCTGGTTAGAGATCTTGGTGTTGTTCTGAAACTCCAGAGGACACTATGTAACTCGTCTACCTATTCCTCTTTTTTGTCATCCAACCTTTCTTCAGACCTTGAAGGATCGTTCTGTTGGTGACTCTGTTTGACCGTTGGTCTGTAGATGAGCCACCAAAGAGAACCGAAGGTCGATGTGTAACCCTTCGCAAAATGACCGAAACTGCTTGGAATCAAAATGTTTGCCATTATCAGTAATGATGATGTCGGGGATCCCAAATCTCATGACTATGTTTTTGTAGACAAAGTCAGTGACCTTTTTCTGGGCATTTGGAAAAATGATCAATTGCCACTATAAGGAACTTGCATTGCCTTAAGCCTTTTGGAAAAGGCCTTAGAATATCAATCCCTCATTGGTGAAAAGGCCATGTTGTGCCAATGAGGGAAAGGAAAAAGGTCGAAACCCTTCGAATATTAGCATGCTCTTGGAATCTTTAGCATTTCCTTACCATTTCTTCAACATCAACCTTGATGGTTGGCTAGTAATACCCTTACAGCAGAATCTTTCGAGCCAACATGGAGCCATCTTCATGCGCCCCACAGATCCCTTCATGAACCTCTAGGAGCACATATTGTCCCCTCTGCTCTGGAATGCACCTTAACCATGGATGGTTCGGGATCACCTATAAAGTTCATCTCGGAACAAACTGTATTCTTTGGCTCTTCTTATAAGTTTCTCGGCTTCTTTTTTGTCTTCTGACAACTTACCTTCTACCAACCACTGGACGATAGGCTCCATCCAACTATCTTGCCATTCGACCACACACAGGTGTTTCCCTCTCGAAGTTGGGAATTCCTGTATGGTTAATGGTATATTTTTTAAGTCCTCCATTCTGTCTTGAGCTGCTGCTTTAGCTATTTCATCAACCTCAGACATTTGTTCCCTTAGGACTTGAACGATGCTCCATCCTGCTGGCATTATCTTCTGGGCAATTTCTACATATGGGATAAACCTATCTTTCTTGACTTTGAAGTTGTCTCGGATCTAATTTACTTCCAGCTGTGAATCACTATAAATTGTCAAGTGATCCATGCCAATTTTCTTGGCTAACTTCAAACCATTAAGAAGGGCTTCATACTCTGCACCATTATTGGAGATGTTGAACTATAGCCTGACTGCGTACTTAAAAATTAGTTGATGGGGTCCCTTGATAACAATATCAACCCCTGACCCTTCAGTACATTCAGCTCCATCTACCCACATCTGCCATTTCTTTACTGGAGTATCCTAGGGTTCATCTACAAGGGTTAGCTTAGCTATAAAATCTGCTAGCACTTGGGCCTTCAATGACTTCCGAGGCTCATACTTCACACCATAAACCCCGATTTAACTGCCCATTCAGCGATCCTCCCGGAGGTTTCTGGCTTTTGTAGGATCTTTCTAAGAGGAAGATCCATCCTTACAATGACAGTGTGAGCTTCAAAATAATTGCGCAGCTTTTTAGTGGACATAAATAGAGCTAAAGTATGCTTCTCCAACTTCGAATATCGCAACTTATCATCTTGCAAAACCCGACTGACGTAGTAGATGGAGAATTGTTCTCCCTCTTTCTCTCTGATCAAGACTGCTACAACAGTATCTTCAGTAGTAGCCAAGTAGATGTATAAGTCTTCACCTAGGGTAGGTCAACTCAAAAAAGGAGAAGAAGTCAAAAAGGCTTTGAGCTCTTCAAAGGACTTTTGGCATTCATCAGTTCATGTGAAGGTTTTTAAACCTTTCAGGGCCTTGAAGAAAGGCTGATATCATCTCGCAGAGCAGGAGATAAATCTTTCCAAGGCAGTAATCCTGCCATTCAACTGTTGGATCTCTCTTACACTTGAAGGGGGCTTTATGTCTAGTACTACTTTGATCTTCTCAGGATTGGCTTCTATACCTTTTTGTGAAACCATGTATCCCAAGAATTTTTTTGCTGGGAATTCAAATACACACTTCTCAGGGTTCAACTTTAGCTTGAAAGATTAGAAGACCTTCAACACCGTTGCTATGTCTCTAGCATGAGCTTCTGCCTTTTCACTCTTGATGATCATATCATCAACATAGACTTCTACCATCTTGCCTATGTGAAATTTGAACATGGCATTGACCATTCTCTAATAGGTGGCCCCCATATTCTTCAAATTGAATGGCGTTATCCTGTAGCAATAAGTTCCCTGATCCGTGACAAAAGTCGTCTTCTCTTCATCCAATTTACACATAAAAATCTGGTGATAACCGGCCTTTGCATCCAAAAAGGAATAGAGATCAAACCCTGCTATAAAGTCCACTAACTAATCGATGCTTGGCAAGGGATAAAGATATTTGGGACATGCCTTATTGAGATCCGTGAAATCCATACACATACGGTAAGAACCGTTAGACTTTTTTACCAACACCACATTTGCAAGTCATTCAGGGTATTGGACCTCTCAGATGACCCCATGATCAAGCAATTTCTACACTTTTTCAGCTATGGCAATTTTCCTTTCAAGGGAATGTTTTCGTTTCCTCTGAGCTACTGGCTTTACAGAGGGATCAATGTTCAACTTATGGACAATAACCTTCGGGTCAACTCCTACCAGATCTGAGGTCTTCCACGCAAATGCATTTCACAATTTCAGAGGGTCATTGTTATTTCTTCCTTCACTACTAGGTCCACTTCTAAACCGATTGTAACATCTCCCTTAGAAAGCCTGATTTTCTCTGTTTCACCTTTGGGCTTGACCGCAGTGGGTCTTGGTGGAATCTCTTGGGCATCAATATATGCCGTTTGAAATACACCTTTCAAGGTGTTGAAATAAGCTTGCTGTGCTACTTCTTAGCTCCCTCGAGCTACTGGTACTCCCTTCAAAGTGGGGATCTTCAAGCATAAATGGTAGATACTAGGGACTGCTCCTATCTTGTACAGATAAGGCCGTCCCAAAAGAAGGTTGTAGGCAAATAGGATATTGGCTACCATAACTTCAATCTTAACACCCCTAGTCAGCTCATCATATCCTAACTCCACATGAATCTCAACGGATCCTTCTAGTTTAACTGTCTGGTCCCCTACACCTACCAAAGGAGTTTACAGGTTTCAAACATTTAGGGTCCAGGTTCATCTTGTGAAATGCATCCATAGTTAACAAATTTACAGAGCTCCCATCATCTTTCAAAATCTGTCGTACTCTGTAATTATAGATGATTTCTTGAATCACTAAGGCATCATTGTGGGGATGCATCATATGCCTTGCATCTTCCTTGGTAAAGGAGATGTCACACCAAGTAGAGGGGTGGGAATCGGGCTGTGGGAGACTTTGTCCTTTCTGCGCCACTGAATATACTTCTCGAACTGCCCTCTTCCTCTTAGTTGAACTCTCGCCATCATAACTTTCCCTATGAATGACATTGATCTCCCCTGCAAATTGCCTTTCTCTCTGTCTAAGGCGATCTTCTGTCCTGTCATCTCTCCGTTCATTTCTTCTGTTTTCCCTCTGATCTGTCTCATCTATGGGAGGATCATCCCTGGGTTTTCTGATATAGCGACTGATCCCTACAACGCCCCTTTGGATCAACCGCTCAATCTCCTCTTTCAAATACCAGCAATCTTCCATGTCATGACCACTGTCTTGGTGAAAGACACAATATCTGTTGTTGTCTCTTTTTGTTTTGGTGGCATTGCTCATCTTGGGTGGCCATTTAATATCCTTCCGACTTTTCTTGATCTACATCAGCACCTCTCTCTTAGAAGTGCATAGAGGAGTGAAATTCGAGTTACGATCAAGTCCATACCTTCGTCTGCCTAATCCTCCAGATCTTCTCCCTAGCTGCTACCATCGCCAGCATCTTTACCACTCTCACCACCCCTTCTTAAAGTGATCCTCACACTTGTTCTATCTTCCAAGCTCTGTAAACCCTCCTCTAACCTAATCTGGGTTTGTGCTATCTTCATCACTTCTTGAAGAGAGGTGGGTTGCTTCTTTAACAGTTGAGATTTGAGGGCTGCATTAGAAGTTTCACCCATCAAAGCAAGGTAAGCCATCTGGTATTGTAGATCGTCTACCATGTTCACCTCTTATTTAAACCTATCAATGAAGTTGCGTAGACTTTCATTATCCCTCTGCCTTATTACTAGTAGATCAGTGGAGACCTTTTTCTGAGCTATCTTTATGACAAATCTGGTCAAAAATAGCTCTGACATCTACTTGAATGAGATGACAGTGTTTGGCTTTAAACCTTGATACCAATCTTAGGCAATGTCCTTCAAAGTAGTGGCGAAAAGTCTGCATAGGACATAGTCCTGATAAGTCTGTGCGTTGATGGCTATCTTGAATTTGTTAACATGACTCTTTGGGCATGAAGTGTCATCATAATTATCCAGACCACTTGGAATTTTGAACTTAGCCGAGAAGTCTCGAGTGACGATGCTGTTTACCAAGGGAGACTCCATGGTCTGGTTGAAATTGAATCCTTTTCCCTTGATTCCTATAGTCTTCAATTTTTCCTTCACCCGTGCCTTGATTTTGTCATCAGTAGGCTGGGCTCCCTCATTATCAAAGTCTCACCTTCATCCTCTTCATGCACTATGCTATTTCCTCTACTCCGAGCATTCATCCCTGATGTGATTACATCCACTCCCTCGGTAACACCAATAATCCTGTGAGAGGCAGTCGCGACAAGTACCACATTGGCCGCAGAGGGTCCCTATGCCTATGAAACTTGGTGAATCTGATGCCTCAAATCCATCATCTGCTTGTTGAGGTCTAAATAAGCTCCATAGAGCGTTTGCATCGCTACTGGGTTGTTGAAATCAGGAGGGTTCTGGCCAATGTCTGTTCTAACACCTCCTCTCTATGTCTCCATTGTGCCCTGACTAGGCCCAACGTTCTCTTGGAATGAACCTCTGCCTAAATTTGCAGGAGCTTCATTAAGATTCATTCCAGGCTCCTCAGGGAATAAATTTAAACCCAGATTTAAATCAAGATCCCTCATCCTTAAACAACGTCAAACTATGAATTTTGAGGGAGAAAATACAATAAAATCACAAAAGGTGTGTTCCATGCTCACCGCATAAAATGATGTCTCTAGGGCTAAATCGAAAGACTAATTTGAGCTATGGTCCACCTTGAGCTAACCAGACGGTCGAGTCCTTAAAGAACGATCCTGAAAGCAAGAGAAAGAGAAACGGGTGATGTCGTAGCAACCACTCCGATGCTTAAGTTAGATGTGGGATCATCCAATATTCAGAAAGATATTAAAGAGAGTAGAAAGATTACCCATGAATAGTAGATTAATGGGGTATTATAGGAAGAAATTCAAGGCGTCAAGGGGTTGGCTATGGTCCAAAGATCCCATATGCCTCAGTACAAATCATGCAATCAGGGACCCCCAGGGTTGGCATAAGACATTCGGCACAATGGACATTTAGGCCGATGTCCATAAGATGCTCAAGGATCGTCCTATGACCAACTCAAACCATACTTCCAGTAATCATTACCTGCGGTATGGGTAACCGGTCAGGCAGACCATTCTCTACTCTGACAGCCCATACCTTCGGTATGGGCACCGGATTATACATTGCCATAATTACTCCGAAAGAGTGACGTACAAGCAACCACCTGGAATTTCTTCCCATAAATACCCCATTAATCTACTATTCACGTGTAATATTTCTACTCTCTCTAATCTTTTTCTGAATATTGGACGATCTCACATCTAACTTAAGCATTGAAGTGGTTGCTACGACATCACCCGTTTCTCTTTCTCTTGCTTTCAGGATCGTTCCTTAAGGACTCGACCGTCTGGTTAGCTCAATTTGGACCATAGCTCAAATTAGTCTTTCGATTTAGCCCCAAAGACATCAATATTATAAAGTTTTTTATTTTATATAATTAACAATTTAGTCCTTCTATTTTTATAAATATGCTTATTAGTCTCAAATATTATTTTATTATACTATTTAGTCATTCTATTAAGATTGATGTTAAAACATCATAAAATAACATTTATATCTTTGGACTAAATCTGTCAGGATTGCTATTAACATCATAAAATAACGTTTCTATCTTTGGACTAATTATTTAATTATGCAAAATTTTTTAGACTAGTTTATTTTGTTATTTTTAAGGAATTAAATAGTTAATTTACAATAATTTTTTTTTGCTGTGTAAGTGCTTTTTCCTATAAACTTGTGTCAAAGCAACAAAGATGTAAAAAGTCTAAATAATGTAAGGGAGTAACTACAAAAATTAAATATTCAATTATGTAAAATTACAAGAATTTTACGGTATTTTTTAAATTAATAACCTACTTTCCTATTAGAGATTTTAAATGGATTGACAAATGTATGGTATAAGTTAACATATTTTCTATAATTTTTTATCAAAAAAAAAAAAAAACATATTACAATTGGGCAAATGCATATATGTATATGTGTAAACTAACATTGGTAACTTTTATAAACCATTTCAGTAGTTGTTAGCCTTCTTGACTTCGGTTGACAACTTTAATTGGACCAACCGGACTTGTTAATTTCTGCGAACTCATGAATATCCAAATAGATTGACGGACTTGAAACATTAATACTTGTAAGAGGAGGAACATTAATCTCTCTTTAAAAGTATGTAATTTCAAGTCCTTTCCATTAAATATCATGAAAAATAATAGATTCTATCCCAGATTGAGCCTTCTACCATCAAAATATGCCTATGTTCGTAAATAAAAATTGCTGCAAATATGACAAGAGCTAATGTAGAAGCCATTCCAAAATTTGAAAATAAGCTTCAGAAACTTTGAAGACTAAGCCTATTTGAAGAAACTGAAGTACTTGAATTGGAACCATTCGGTTTGCCAAGCCATTTTCTTTCAATTATCACATAATTTGTTAGTAAAAATGTATATATTAAGAGGTGTTTGACATTGCTTAAAAGCACTATTAACTTAAAAATTTGTGCTTTACCTGTTTATCTAAGTTTTTTTAATAAAAGTAATAAAAACTACAATTTCATAAGTTAAGAGGAGAAAAGCACAAGTAATGTTATACCTACTAATTTAAAAAAAAAAATGTAATTCTAAAGACTTGAGTAAGAATTTACCCCAAGTATATTTGATCAAACATACCATTATAAGTTCCTTTTCTTGTACTATTTAGATAGGCAAAAGAGATAAAATCATACATCAAAAGCATATGGTAAAGCTTTAAAAACAGCTTTAAAAATGTCTATAGAATAACATGTGATTGTGTAGATTTTAGTGTCAGGATCTCTTGAAACCTCTACAAATTCACTCAAAGCGTCCTTCATCGGTACCCCAATTCATAGCCTTTTCCCGTTTGCTGGAACTTCCCATCCCTTAGGAATAGAATTTGATTTGTCCCCCACCTTTTTTAATTATACTATTGTATTCATGTCTTTTAATCTTTTATACCAAATAGTCCTTCTGTTAGTATTCTTAAACTTTTACTGTTAATTTTAGTAGAAAGACTGAAATAGCCTCATTTTCGAACGTCATCTTCTACACTACTACTGCTGTGCTCCTTTTCTCGAAGTTAGGCCTGAAGATTTGGAGCTCCACTCCATGGATGTCTTCGAAGTATCATTTCTGCTAGTACTTTTCATTTTTAGTAAAAACAAGTTCAACAGCCCTGCGGAAGTAAATTTTCATAGGTATTCTCAGTGTGTTTAAATTTCATAATTACTAAATATTTATATTAAAAAAAAATCTCTTTATATAGGATACAACATCGTGAATTTAAAAAAAAAAAATTCAATACATGTAAATTCTTTCTTTCTAATAATAAATTTGTGACCAAAATTTATATTTAGAATATATCTCCAATATAACTATGAGTTTAAAGACTATAAAAGATGAATTATGTTTTCAAATAAAATGAAAAATTAAAAATAACATGAAAGATTTTGGGAGTATCCCAAATAAATGGTGTATATCTATTTGATTTTACTAGTCTATGCAGATTATGTGTTTCTTTCCTCTTTTGAAACAAGTAGTGAGAATGTCAATTGTTTTTCCTCATCTTCTCGCCAAACTTAAGCATTTACACTGCCGGAGTATTTATGAAAGCATTGGAAAATGGAAATTTATATGTATATATGTATATGTGAGAATTTGCATGTGTTAGGATTGGAAAATTCTTCTATTAACAATCATAAATAGAATTACAGGAGGAGACAAGCTCACTCAACTACAAAAAACCAATCCTCTCAAACTCTCATATTTTCTCTCTACAAAAACTCTCTTAACTCACTCTTTGATCACTTGATTTTGTGTGATGTGAACAATGAAGAAATGCCCTCTATTTATAGGGTAGATGAAGGACTCAAAAACGTCATCAATGACATTATTATTTTCTTGACCCACTAGCACAAATATTCTCCATAATTAAGCTTCTCCCCCATTAACAAAACATGTGGGGATAGACTTGGTGGGTTGTTGGAGGAGTGGGGTTGACTTCCAACTATGAAGAGCTGGAAAACCCAACAAACTCCCCCTCCAGCTTCTTCCATAACTTTCTCACTCCGACGATACTTGTTCACGTTGAACTTCCTATTGCCGAAGAGTAGGGTACCGCTTCCATCTTCTTCTTTTCTCTCACAGAAAAGGAATACCTTCACTTGACAACTCTCTGGCTTCCCCTGCTTGATCAGGCAAGACGCTTCCATCTTCTTCTGTAGCTCCGCACCATCATCCTCTAGTGGAGGGGTCTGAGCTTCCCCTTACTCAATACCTTCTCTCTTTCTCTGAACACCTTAGAGAAAGGTATCTCATCCTTATTCGTAAACCTTGAATAAGGGAAAACAACATCATTATGGAGACTCTCTCATCTCCGTATATCTCCTTCCTCCGAATCACCATGGAGGAGGGCCTCCAACTTGGATTATGCAACATCCGAAGATATGGTGACCATGGTGTCACCATCATCCTTCTGAGACTTTTAACCTCCTTGTGCTATCTCTCTCAGGAACTTCCGACAATCTCTTATTTTGTGACCTTTCTTGCCACAATGGTAACATTTAATAATGCCATCATCTTGATCCGTGTCTTCGTTGACAGTCTTCGGATTGTAGTCTCAATTTTTTCCTCAACCTCGACCTCGACCTTTACTTCTACCTCCATTTCTGCCTCCCCCTCTTTCATTACTTTCATAAACAAGGGCATGCGACTGATCAATCCCGACTTCTTTTCTACGGGCTTCCTCATTTATTAAGGCATCTGTAACCATCTACATTGTTACCTTGCCATCGGGGGCAGAATTACTGAGAGTAACAACAAGCGTCTCCCAGCTATCAAGTAGAGAACTCAACAATAATATGGCTTGCTCCTCATCTTTAAGAATCCATTCAACTGCACCGAGCTGATTCACAAGATCCTAAAACTGACTCAAGTGTTTTGTCACAAAGGTACCACCACACAGCTTTTGGTTTACCAATCTTCTCATCAACAGCGTCTTATTACGGGCCGTCTTTGCTTGATACATATTCTCTAGCTTCTCCCAGAGTTTATACGCGTTGGTCTCTTGAGAAACATGATGAAAAACACTGTGGTCAATCCATTGTCTGATTAGTGCCACAGTTTTCTTATTCATTCTCGTCCAGATTTCTTCCGTTTTTGTGTCTGGTTTGATGCCTTTGGTTTCTAAAGGCTCTGCTAAATCCTTTAGGATCAACAAATCTTTCATCCTTGGCTTCCACATATTGTAATTTGTGGGCATAAGCCAGATCATAGTATCCGCGCTTGAAGATTCCATGAGAAAATATCTCAAATTTGCTTGTACCAGACTGTGGGAGCAAAATTAGGCAAAATCGAGCTCACGGTTGGAGCCGGAACACTGAAAAACTGTTGGAATCGATTTGACTTCTTCGCAAACCGATCTGAAAGGGGCTGAACCGGACCGAACCAGATCGATTCAAACCAGTTGACTCAAACCTGGTGACGTGGCAGACGGAGAACGTGCCATGTGTCACAGCGTGCGAAGCTGACTTCAAGCTGACGTGGCTATCTAACGTGGCGCCTGATGACATGGCGTCTGCTGACGTGGCAGCTGACGTGCCCGATGATGTGGCAGGTTGACGTGAAAAGCTGACTCGGCACTGGAACTGATGTGGCACTGACGTGGCGATGACGTGTCAGGCTAACGTCATCATCTTCTACAGCCAGCAGCGCATGCGGCACGTGGGTGCGCATGGGCAGACTGGTTTTTCTGACGCGCCGGCGCCTGCTGGAGCGTGCGGAGGATTTCGACGGCCGTTTTTCCTCCCGAAAATTTCAGAATTCTTCTCTCGTCGAGCCTGACCCAGTGATGTGATTAGATTTTACGTTTGAGGAAAATTTAAAAACACAAATTTTGGACAGTACGAGTATTTGGAGAAAAAAAATTTTATGTAACTCAACCTGGCTCTGATACCACTTGTTAGGATTGAAAAATTCTTCTATTAACAATCACAAATAGAATTACAGGAGGAGACAAGCTCACTCAACTACAAAAAACCAATCCTCTCAAACTCTCATATTTTCTCTCTACAAAAACTCTTTTAACTCACTCTTTGATCACTTGATTTTGTGTGATGTGAACAATGAAGAAATGCCCTCTATTTATAGGGCAGATGAAGGACTCAAAAACGTCATCAATGACATCATTATTCTCTTGACCCACTAGCACAAATATTCCCCATAATTAAGCTTCTCCCCCATTAACAAAACATGTGGGGATAGACTTGGTGGGTTGTTGGAGGAGTGGGGTTGACTTCCAACTATGAAGAGTTGAAAAACCCAACAGCATGAACTAGTTAGTAACTTTTATAAACTGTTTCAATAGCTCTTAGCATTCTTGATTTGGGTTGACAATCTCAATTGGATTAACTGGACTACTAAATTCCACGAACCCATGAATATCTGAATAAACTGACGGACTTAAAATATTACTACTTGTAAGAGGAGGAACATCACCCTCTCTCTTCTTAAATATAGGTGATTTCAAGTCCTTTTCGTTGAACATCCTGAACAGATATAGGATTTTACACCTAATAGAGCCTTCTGCCATCAAAATATGCCTATGTTCGTAAATGAAAAATGTTGCAAATATTATAAGAGCTAACACAGAAGCCGTTCCTGCAATTAAAAATAAACCCCAAAAACTTTGAAGACTAAGGCTATTTGAAGAGATAGTAGAACTTGAATTTGAACAGTACGGGTCGCCAAGCCATTTTCTTTCAATATGTTTCATTTCTTCTCTTTCTGTCACATCCAAAACTTTTCTTGACATGTCAAAAACTAAAGGAGATCCTTTAGGAAATACCTGAAATTCAAAGGAAAAAAACCTCAACCAATTAGAAATTAAAGTATATATATGTGTGCGCATGTGTCTGAAAGATAGATTAAGATTTGTAAAACAAAGCTTACAAAGCCAAATCCAGCAGTCTTAAATGTCGGTTCAGTCATAGTATACTTCGAGCAATATTTAGCAAGAAACAACTTCATATATGGAACTTCATCAAAAACAGCAGCAACCCCACCATTGCCACTTCCTTTAGAGAGAAGTTGGTCACATTTTTCATGAGAATTATATGCTCTGAGCTTAGATTCATCGAATCCAAGGCGTTTCAAGATTCCAAAAACGAAAGATCCTTCTCGGTAACCAACATATTCTTCATTTTCAATTAGTTGCTTCACATCAGTTACGGTAGGCAAGAGTTGTTGTACTGTAAGAAGACTTGTTAAACTTGCAGTATAGCTTTGTGTGA
>CATIWJ010216816.1:0-17395 GCA_949640765.1 Croton laevigatus | reverse complement strand
ATTAATTTCAAGCAAAACTCATCGAAGTTGTTGTTAGATATGTATAAAAATCCAAAATTCAAACTTAATTAAAAAATTATTTTTATTATTATTATTAACACGTAACTAAGAGAATGCTAGCTAGGGTTTTGCGGTTATGGGTTTTTTATAAGGAGTGGCATCTTATCTTCCGACCTTCTAGTCAAACACCCAGGCAATAAGAAATAAAGGAACAATATTCTTATAAAATACTTCTTTTTTTTTTTTGATAAATTATAAAATACTTCTTAATTAAAGGATTAATACTCATATTAATAAGCAATTAAACCTATCGTTAATGGGCTTCAGAAATATTTCTTTCTTTTTCTTTTTTTTTTTTTAAAAAAAAGGACTTCACAAAGATTTCAATGCAGATTTCATCAGGATGATAATTGATTACTTATTTCTATATATATTTTCAGTGAACTTACAAATTTTTTTTCTCCTTGGAAAACTTATTTCATTAAGTAAATAATATTAATTTTTGATAATGACAATGATATCTCCAATAAATACAAATACAAAAGAAAACTCAAAAAATAAATGGTCCCGTAGTGTAACATGCTCCACTTAGTTGTAGATAGGGGTGTCAAACAGGTCGTGTCGTGTCGGATTCGTGTTCGTGTCAAGCAGGTTCGGGTTGAAAACCTCTCAACCCTGATCTGATCTGTTTAGATAAACAGGTCAAAAAACTCAACCCTGATCTGATCTGTTTAATAAACAGGTTAAACAGGTCGACCTGATCTATTTAAGTTTCTTTCCTTTTTTAAGATAAACGGGTCAATCTGAAACCCATTCAACCTGTTAATTTCAGATTGACCCTAACCCATTTAACCCATATAACTTGATTTCAATATTAAAGCCTAATTCAAAATCAAACATCATTAATTTTATATATTTTTTTTAACAAAATAAATTTTATATACATACAGGACATAATAATAATAATAATTATTATTATTATTATTATTATTATTATTATGTACAGTAAACATGTTATACAGGTCGACCCGCGGGTTGAAATTTTCAACCCGACACTAACCCATTTAATAGCAGGTCGGGTTCATGTCGACCCATTTAATTAAACATGTCGAAAATCTCAACCCTAACCCGCTAATAGCAGGTCGGATTCGTGTCGGGTTAGCAGGTCGTGTCAGTTTTTGACACCCCTAGTTGTAGATAGATAGGAAGGAGGTCGTGAAATTAGATAACGGTGAAGGTTTTTGATATAATAGCATCATCAATGCAACAATGATGAATTATTTCTATTTGATAGATACGTTAAAAAAATTGAAATAAATTTAAAAAAATCATCTCCATTGCTAATATCTATTTAACCATCTAGCTAACAAGTCAATAGACAATATCTAGTCGGCATTCTATTTTTGGAGGATCTGCTAGACATTGTCTACGTTAAAATTATTACGTGATTAGTTATCCATAGATCTTAGAAAGAAAAGTAAATGGAAAATGCAGTATTGGAGATATTTTTTAAAAGTTAAACTCTAAAAATAAACAGTTAACCACATAATCATTCACACTTTCTATTTCAATCGACACATCAACTGCAATTCACATTACCATTGGAGATGTTCTAAATAGCCTATTGAATTTTATCGTATTTTGAAAATAGACATTTTATACTAATTTTTATTTTCGTGCGTTATATGAATTTACTTGCTTTCATACTCGTTACATAGTTTTGAAAATTTTTATATGACTATATTTATAATTATAAAAAATTTAATTATTTATAAAAATATAAATTAAACTTTACATTAATTCAAATATTTTATAATTTTATTATTTTTATTTTAAATTTTAAACTCGTCATACTTAAATATTGTTAAAAAATTTTTATATTTTTTATCTAAACAAGGAGACGTTTAATCTCTCTAGTCTATACTTGTGCAACTTATAATGGAAAGTGATTTAAAAGTTTCCAAAATACTCTAATACACATTTATAAGATTACAATCTCTATGTTAGAACTTTCTTTTGTTTTCTTAATATCAATCTTAAGATTTTAAAATTATTTCATAAAATCAACATTGTTTTCCTAATATTTATTGAACTTGTCGTTTTAATATTCTTTTTTCATTTTGGTTATATTTAAATGATGTTTCACTATTACAAATATATGAAATAAAATGTCTTTTTATAATAATAATAATAATAATATCTTTAAAATTATTCAATATAAAAGGTAGTTGACTAATACTTGAATTATATTATTAGACAAAAATATCTTGAAATAGTTGGTATTTTCTAAAATTATTATAATAGTTCAAGCAATTTTTTTCTTAATTTCAAATAATATTTTTTAGCTTTTATCATAGAGGTTTTATAAAAACTGTTTTAAGTCTCTTATATTTTAGTTATAACCTACAACATTTTCAAAAAAGAGAATAAATTTCCAATGATGATATTTTCACGTCAAAGAGAATAAATTATTTTTTTTTATTAGCTAGCTATACAAATTATCATGAAAACTTTTTTTATACAAATAAAAATATTTATTTTAGCTTTAGTAATATTTTCTCTAAAAATATTATCATAATCCTAAAAAATATAAGTACTTTTATTTGTAAAATAAAATTTTTATTTTTTATTCAATTAAAACAATTTATTTTATGTATAATGAAATTTTGTAATTATAAAAAAATATAAGTAAATTTTATTTGTAAAATAAAAAAAATTATTCCTCAAGTAAATTTTATTTGTAAAAAAAAAAAAAAAATTCATGGTGTTAGCGGCGTGGTTGATAAGATTGGAATTTAATACTGCCATATTCTACATTCTACGTTAAATGTATGATAACCAGTAGGTCACATTCTGATTAGAGGTCACTTGTATTTAAAGCTTGTTTAGGGTTTTATAAATTACAATTGGAGAAATTAAAACCAAGTGAAACTGCTGGATTTAGGACCTCTGATTTTGGACGGTCATAATTTAAAAGGTGTGATACTAGATAGAACCAAACTAAATGGTTGTGCATATTTAGGTGGAGGAAAATGATATTTCAATTTCGAACTTTCTGGTTTGTATAATACCACACTCATGTTCCATGTGATACTCATAATAAAAGAAAATGTTGTTTTAGAAAATAATAATGCCATTCAAAGATAGTTAAATAAATTGGTGATAATTAATTAATTTATATATGCATAAAGTTATATAAATTTGATATTAAATTTACTTGTCGTGGTATTCTTTACAATTGATATTCTTTACAATTGATTTGGAACGACGTAAATGAAATAATAGAAACTGAATTTCCAATGTCTTTTTATTTCTTAATTATCATTTTCTGTATATCACAAGATTTTGTAGGTAACAACAAATTTTCTTTAGATGAATGGTAGTTGAAAGAGATACTAAAGACCGGTTAGTTATCACAATTCACAGACCATCTACTACACCCTTCTTCTTACCTATACCATCTCTTCTTTACGAGCAATGTCCCGAACCGTAGTTATTGTTCTACGGTTCCATCACATTATCCGTTTTGTTTGGGTCATGCCATACCCACATGGCCATACGCCCTAGTGGTGGTAGATGCTATCAACGAGAAACAAATGATTCAATATCAAGCTATAGATATTGTGTTTGATGTTACAAACATGCATCGCTAGAACAACAAAGATTCTTGTTCTTTGTATCTAGAACTCGTAATCAACTTCTAGGCCATAAGTTGGCTAGTGCATCTCTTAAGGATGACTTTATAAATAATATTAAAGCTCAAAAAAAAAATGGTAATATGCATTTCTATATTTAAAAAGAATTAACAAATGTAAGACTTCTTTGACCAAAACTGAAATTAATGATTATACACTTGGATAAATTAAACAAAAGGGAAAAAAAAATATAAGAAATTTACAATCAAGACAAGAAGCTTTGAGCAGAATTTAGAAGTAGCAAGTCTTGAGACCAGCCTCTGCGCTCTCCGCTTTCGGGTGGTAATTTCCTGGGTTAAGCGAAAAACATATTGCCTGTCTGTTGGTATGTGTATTATAAGTCAAAGAGTATGCTGCACTTCTTTACGTATACGTTTGTTATAAAGCGCTGGACATCTTCTTCCACATAACTAGGGAATTGAGGAACTCCATGACCTAAACAAACAAATACAGTATTCATTCAAAATTCGAGAAAGATGTAAATATGTTTCATCTTCTTTTGCTAAAAGAAGGTATCTGAAATGGGTATATATTTTACCTCTGAAGGGTCTTTGAGAGAGTAAAAGGCATTCGTTTCCTTAGGCGCCGACGATACTAGAATGCCATAACCGCAGTTCCTCTCTTTCAAAACCTGTTGCAAGTTCCTCAAGTTAACAAAAGTATTCTCAAAGTAGAATACGTGCTTATCAGAAACTGTGTATTTTTTATACCTTGAATGCATCTTCATCTGTTCGGTCATCTCCGACATAGATTGGAAGCACATCATCACAATTGCTAAGACCTACAAAGCTTCTATTGTGTAAGATAGACTGAAATTTAAATTTCTGTAAATAAATATCTAAAATGTACCAAATAATGGCAAGGTATGAAATGGTGCTCACCAAGCGATTCAAGCAGAAATGTCACTGCTTTCCCCTTATCCCAATCAATCACAGGGCGGACCTCTAAAACCTAATTGTATTAAACATAGCGTAAATTAAGTAAATGAATTTCATCTGCAGCATCGAACAGATGGTGAAAACTAAAGTGAAAACCTATAGGAGTTTGTGTCTGAATTGATATGGCTTTGAAGATTACCTTCCTCCCATGAGTCAATCGCAGCCGTGGATAGTTTTTTATGACATTATCGACACACTGTGCAACTGCTTTCCAACTCTATAAATGCATTCGATAATGTAGAAATCAGAATTAGAATCTAGAAAGCAAAGAAAATAGTAACTCCGTTAAATAAAACACAAAAAAGGGCTACCTTCTCATCCACATTGCGGTAATGTACAGATACACAGAATTTGTTGTTTTCAACATTTGCTCCCTTGATGTCTTTAATACTCTCAACAAGGGAACTATAAACCTGCTCAAGTTAATAAGCAAAATTAGTTACACCAGAAAACAAACAATAGGTAGTTTTTCTAGAGCAGAGGGGTGAAATCATAATTCATGCTTTAATCACTAAAGAAATTTACATACCTCATCAATCATTGGTAAGAATTCACTAGCAGGTTGGAACAAATTTATTTCATTGCCCTGCATTTGGGAGAAATCAGAACACAGATACAACATCAAGAAAAGCTATAATGGGATACAGAATTTTCTACACATCTTTACCTGCTTGTCAGTAAAACCAATACAATTTGGATGGTCATCAGACATAGATTGTCTAACAGGGCCCATGATGTCCATTCCATGGCTGCCCGCATAATACAGTTCTGTTAGCTTTACAAACTCATATACCTGAATACAAAACCCACCAGAAGATTGGACTGTAAATGAACACAGGTAAACACAAAAGATTGGACTGTAAATAAATTGGTTCTATCAAGCAAGTTAATTACCTTGTCACGGCTTCTTCCACTAATTATTGCAGTAGGGAAACATTTCGCCACGTCTTTTACAGTAGAACGCATCTAAAAGAATCGCAAGACCACAGTTAATAACGTAAACATGATCAGAGAAACAGAAGAACTATTACTGGACATTTATTTTCTTTCTCTGAAACTATTCTTACAGCGTTAGACATGAAGGCACAGTCAGGGTTGTCAACAATTGGTGCAAGAGTCCCATCATAATCAAGAAACAATGCTATTCTTTTGCCTTTTGCAAAATTTACAATTTTCTCGAATGATGCAAGTGCTGATGGATATTTAAGCTGTGCATAATAATAAGAAAAAGATGAGTCAGATATGGCAAGCTCATTAATCATATAAAATTCTGTCAAAGAAAAACCTCCATATCAACTTACCATCCAGGCGCAATAAGCAAGATCAGTGTCAGATATGGGAAGCTCATTGCTGAGATCCTTGATGATTCTCTTGTGAGGTGGAGGCGGAGAGGACGATTTCATTGCATCGAGCAAGCAACTAGAACGAACATCATCTAGTATGCCAGTTTTCTTCCTAGGAATAGTTAGTGGTAAATTTGATGAGAAAGCTGCTCTGGTTGGTGAATATGGCAACAGATTCGAATGAAGACCCAGCCTTGACTTGCTTATGGGGGCAGGGTCAGTGAGAACCGGAGAAGCATGATTGGATTTTAGGTCCATGGGATCCAGCTTTGTTAAACAGAATTATGGGTGCAGATGAGTATTTATAATACACAGATGAAGTAAAAACTGATAATGAACGACCAATAGAAATGCCAAGTGGAAGAAGGTTTCAGAATGAAATATCGGCAATCTTCTTCACCCAACCGTTTTATCAATGAAAAACCACCTCTTCAAAGTTTTCTTGTCACAACTAGTTGGCAAGCAGTCCATCAGACAACCTGAACACTGATGGTTACAAAAAGCTGTCAGTTAGAAGGAAATAAACTTTGTAATACATTACACTTACAAAGAAAGTTGAATTTTATATACCTAGAGGCTGTCATCTCCTTTATAATTACACAAGTATCTTCGTGCAAATGAGAATAGCAGAGTTTGCAACCAGAAATCCTAGTCTGAGGAGGAGATTACTTGATGCCTTCACAAAAATCTTGAACCTTCTGCAAGAGTGGTGAAAGATTTAAGTAACATGGTCCAAATGAAGCATATGAGAATGATTCTCACTACACTGATAGATAACCTAAATGTTAAATTTGAAAGCAATTGACCAATGAAAATTAAAGCACCAAGCAGAGCATTCTGTTGATAGGAAAATGATACAATGACAACTAAATATAACAGCATTTTCGTTTGGAAATGCAGATGGGACCACAGAAGAAAGCAAAGCAAAATTACAGCCTAAATGACATCACACAGTTCCCATTCAGTACATTATTAGTCTTCTTCTCAACAAGTTAAATTAGTTGTTGATTCAGAGGGCGGAAAAGCAAGAATTCCATCCCCATTTTTTTCCCATCCTTTTTTACAGTTTAGAAGCTAAGAAAATCCATCACTGCTATTGAAAGTTATACATTCAGTAAGCATAAAAACAGTGAAGCATTACAAGTTCCACTTTCTTGTAACTCAAAACAATTCAGGAACAGAAATCAAATGGACCTAACGTTATTAGAATTACAGCGGAACGAGCAATCCTGTATCATGTATAATATTTCAATCACGATGGTCCTACACGACACCACAATAACACTAAAGTATTGAAACTGCTTTTAATAGAGGAAAGGAAAGGAAAATAAGAAGTGATAGGTTAAATAAGCATATCTTAAACATCAACCTAACAGAAAAATAATATATACTTAAATATATAAGGAAGGTAGTGACAGGGGTGAAGCAAAAAAGGACGCCTGATTTGGAAATGCAAACTCTAAATCAGCTACAGCACACAGGAAATAAAAGATAAACAAAAACAGTAGAACAAATCTACAGTGAAGAAACAAACAAAAAATAAAAAACCTTAGTTAAGAGCTAAAAATCAGCCAAAGAAAGTTTCTATCTGGTAGAGAAAATGTTATCAATTTGACAGTTGTGTACAAATAAAAAGCTATCGTCACCACATACGGTGGAGAGGAAGCATTATCATATGCAACTACAAAAGATGGGCCTGCATTCAAGCATGGGAATCATTAATCATATGGACCCAACTCGTTAAGAAGGATTCAGCAATGATATAGGTCATTATAAATGAAATCCAAAATAACAATAAATAAAGATATCTCCATTGTAAATTGTTTTGTTGCTATCATACATTCTACTGTGACCACAAACATCAAAATTTCCTGAAACAGTAATAGTAAATATCATCCATGCTGTGGTGCAAATAAAAATCAAGTCCCAATTACAGAATCAGAGAAAAAAAAATTGTGGTCAAAATTCAAGGCAACCCTTTGAAAAACATCTTATATTATTCCAAGAGTTGAAAAGTATTTGTATGTCAAGTTGCAACTTGAAATTTGACCGGATTCTAGCTTGTACAGCAATTGACATATGATATGTGGAGGAAATCAAGGGCAAAAACAAAAACGGCATCACATCATTGGTTAATCAAATACATCTAGGGAGAAACTGATTAAAATCAATGTTAACCGTATCAGTTTTGCTGTTGAGGGAGAAAAAATGCTAAACTAACCAATCATGTGATTATCAGTCAAACCTTCAAAAAACCTGCGCGTATAACTAAAACATAAGGAAAGCAAACCAAAAAGGATTTTTTTTTTTTTTTTTTTTTTGACATAAAAGAGTAGAACACATGAAAATCGAAATCGAAAGAAACAATTCAATAAAAAGAATTAGAGCAAAAGGAAAAAGTACAGGGAAAGAAGCATATAAAGAAAGTAGGGTCAAAGAGAAAATCTTTTGGGGAAAGTTTTCAGCAGACACGAAATAAGACGGCATTATTTACAAAAATGGAATCATTAAAAAGATCAAAATTCCACGCACCTAATCTTTTAGAAGAAGCAGTAATCTTATCTCACAGGTGAATTGAAACACGGAACTCAAAAGCAATCCTCAAGAATGCAGGCACCTTCAATAATAAAAACAGCAAAAAGAAAAATCAGCAAAGGAAATTAACAATTTGAGAGGAGAAACGAGAATCCAAAGAGAACGAAAGTAACCTTGTAAAAGAAAAGGGAAAAAAAATCAGCAATGCCTCTTTTCTTTCGAGGTGTTTCTCAGCAACCAAACGGAATTATGAAGGCTAGAATATAATAAAAGCTAAAGGTAGCTGCGCAAAGAAAACCCTAGAAATCGCAGAGAACAAGAGCGAGAATCAAGCGAAAGATTGTATATTACCAAATCGATGCAAAACCGAAAGACGAGAAGGAGAGGGAAAAGGAAGGTTAGCCTAAATTAGAGACTGGGTATTTATAGGAGTTTCGATCTTGATGAACGTGTTTTACAAGCGAACACGGTTGTTGAATCAGGAAACACCGCAATTAAAAAGTTAAGGGGCAATGCCCAGACGAGTATTGGCTTATGAAATAACACGCGCCAATTAATACTTGAGTAAATTTTTGTGATGTTCATTACGCGCGTAGAGAGGGATCGATTTAATTTTGATTTGCTAGTAACTGAAAAGAATCAAGAAAGGTTTTTGTGAGTGATTAAAAAAACAATAAAAACGGCCAAACATAGTGGACCCCGGGGGATCTTACACGTGGCATTGACGACTTTGCGGCCAAAGCGCGTGTAGACACCTGTGTGTGAGTCGAAGCTGACGTGGCCACGTTTAAGGTAAGGGCCCCGCCGCTTCAGAGCTGGGCCGGTTTGGCGAAACGTAGTAGAGTCCTTCGCCTTGTCAAATTAACAGCCTGGGCTGGGTTAGATCGTCGGTGACGGTGGTTGTGAGGAATTAAAGCTAAAGAGATGGCCCCACGTGGTAGATTTTATAGATGGTGGGTCCTGATTTTCTAGAACAGGAAAGCCACACGATTAGATGAGCTGGCAGTTGAGCTTGTGGTTCCACTCTCTGAGTTGAAAAACAATGGCCACATAAATAATCCCACTTGGCAGGACAATAACCGAGAGGTCAAGAAACTCTCTTCTCTTTCGCGAAGGAGCTTGAAGTTGAAATGCTTAATAATAAACCTCTCCACCTAATACTTGAAAATGTCCATGAAAATTACTTAATACCCTTATTCATATGCATGACATGCATTTACCTACCATAAAAATAAATGTAAAAAAAAACGTAAGTATTTTTATTATGAAATTAAGACAACTTCAATTTCTAATTATATATATTATTTTTTTCACTTAAATCAATAGCCTGTCATTTTTATGATAAAATTATTAAATTTTTTGGACTAATACGATGTTGGCAAGAAAATTTCAAATAATAAATTTTGAATATGACTCTACATCCATAATAATAGCATTAGGTATACGAAAAATGCATTTAATCAATCTTTTTTAAAAATCTCTAGTATGTATGATATTAGGTGAAGCCAATATATATTTTTTGAATGATCATATAAAAATACTTCCTGCGCATAACATAACAATATTGTTATTATTATTTAAAAAAAAAAAAAAAAACCCATTAGTCCGAGCTGGCGACCGTTTTCTTTAATTTTATTTTTCTTACTTAAATAAAATAATTATTGAAAAGGTAATGCAAGTCAAAGTAATTGAAAAGTAACCGCGAAAAATCGAAACTCTCTGGCATAAGGAAAAGGGAAGTGCAAAAGCAAAATCAAAATGAAGAAATAGGTTAAGAGGAGAGTGTGAGCGGTCGATTTCAAAGGTTGGTTACCGAATCTTCGTTAGTTCATTTTCAACGCCGTAGGTTATGGTAAGAGGGATCTTTTAATTAAGGTACTATTTGTTTTTCTTATTATATGTAAACTTTTTGACGTTGATGTTTCTTGTTTTGAATATTAATTTATGATTAGTCCGTTTCTTAATTTTTTTTTTTTTATGCAACCATTACTTTCACGTTATAATTAATATATATATTACTTTGCACTATACATATGGTTGGTGTGCATTTCTCACCCTACCATATTTCTTTTATTATATTATGTTGTCAAAATTGTTAGTGTTAGCTTCGAGATATAACGAGTCAACAAATAAAATTAAAATTAACTCCACATTGAATCCTTATTTATACAGAGATATGTGAGCTTAAAGCCCCCTTTTGCAACTTATGAGCTTATTTAACAATTAAAAAAAATTAAAATTCATCATAAAAGCAATCCTTTCTAGAATAAATTGATAGCAATAATATAGATCCTGAAAATTTTGGCTCAACTTAATTTTTCTTTCCCATTATTTTGATAGTTTTCGGGTTGAAACTTCTATCCCAGCTCTAATCAGGCCCGTTAGAGGCCATGTGCAAACAGTTCATTTGCACAAGACCCCTATTTTTTAAGAGCCTCAAATTTTTAAAAATTTTAAAAGAATAGTAGTAAGTGTGTGTTTTAGAAATTGAACCTGTGTTATGTAAGTTGTCTTATTATGTATTTTTCATTACGCCACTCTCAAGATACATATTTTTTTATTTATTTTAATTGTATATATCATAATTTTTATAGGGTCCAACGCTTAATTTTAATACTTTGCACAGGGCTTCTCAAATTAATGAAACAACCCTAACTCTAATATCAATACTTGTAGGTTTTTGAGTTCAAATTCCACAATTTTTTTACACAGTTGTATCTAACAAAATAAAAATTTCACAATTTTTAGAAAAATTTACCAAATTATAATAAAATTTTCGTTTAAAAATAGAAATTGTCTATATATATATAAAAAGAGTAGAGGGAGAATTTGGTCATGTTTCATTTGTACATGCATATGTATATATATTTTATTTGCTAATAAGAAAGCTTTCCATGAAATTGCATTATTATTATTATTAATATGGTGTACAACTTCAATGGATTGACCATTGTAAGGAAATATAGCAATTTGTAAAAGCAAGCACCACCAACTAGCTTAAAACGGCATATATAATTAACGACAATAATTCTTAATTTAGAAGTAATAGTTGACTCGGACCAATTTGTTAATGTCTGCCACGTTAGTACTTAGTAGAATCTGAATCCTCCACAACAGCTTTATTAAAGTATTTAGCGGTTAAAAGCAAACTGATTAGAATATTATCAATTGCGTAACTGATGACATTTCTTAAATTTTTATCATTTTAAAGAAAGTTTTTTACTTTATGTATAAACCAACCAATTAACATTAATGTCCTTTTAACATGTGATCTTATCATACGCAATAATGTTCTTTTTCTAATAAAAAAAAATTGAATTTGAGTTTTTCTAAGTGCAATGTGCCTTATTCTATAAATGTACAAACTATATTTATTTTTTAATTAATTCTAATTATACTTAAATATAATAAGATTAGGCACGTCACATTAGGACAGCTGTCTTCCTGATTAAAAAAAAAAAATTAAGACCACAAAATTTATGAGATATTTTCGATTCATTTATAAAGTTTAACAACTTTTGCTCCTAGTTAATACTATTCAATTAATGATCGTTCATGGTTTCTGAATCATAATAATAACTTTATTTTAATGAGTTGATTTAAGTTATGATTAACTTTGTTAGATGTGAATTTCTAAAGAGAATACGGTTTTAAATATCGAGCAATATTATATGATGTAACTACTCCTTTAAACAATTAAATTCAATATTTCGAAACTTCTACATTCCGTGAAACATAGGATAATTAACGAGCCATTTGAGAAGTTTGTATAAAAATATTTACTAATAAATTCTTTAGTATTAGTAAATAAATTTTGCTTGTCTTTGAAATTTGCAATTGTGAGTGATTTAATAATAGACGAAGGTTCCATTTGAATGAAGACTTGCATAAATGATTGGGCAGTTTTTTCCAACTGCTCCTACCAATCCCAACGCTTTACAGCTATTTCTGTCACAGAAGGTTGAAAAAACCCAAAAATGCCAATTACTTGCCGTTAAAGCTTACAGTTTCGTTTTGACCCAAACGCTACTTATTACCATAACTTTTTGGGTGTCTTCGACTGTTTGCCTTAAAATGAATACTCAAAAACTTTTTTAAGAAAAAATAAAAATAAAATACAGTAATGCAAGTATAACAGTTAGGCTAGCGAATCAATTAGCAACCACTCATAATCAATAGTATAATATGTATGGTTGTGATTTAAATATTGATAACTAGAAATCTTCCAATCAAATTATAGTTAATTATATGTTGACGTGATTATTTGATGAAATGTGATTCTTGAATGGAAATATGTTTAAATTATAGTAGAAAACTACTAATAAAAATTAATGGCCATTCAAATCAAACTAATTAATTAATTAAAAGGAACTATGTTCATGTTATAGTAGAAAACTGCTGATATGTTCAAGTGATGAAGAGATGGTCATGTTTGTCAAAACTCAAGATTAAGCATAAAATGATAAAATTGAGCCTAAACAGTTAATCAAGGGCCCTTTTATTCATTTCTTTCTATTTATTTAGTTAGTTGGCTGAATTTTTGTTTCCTTTATGTAGTTTTATGATTTATATTCAGCGGTAGAAGCACTAGCCACCCAAACCCAAATTGTATTTTTTTTTTCTTTTAATTTGGTCCAATTTTTTAATAAAATTTTGCTTTTTTTACCTTTAAAAATAGTGAATTTCAATTTTGCCCCTACAAAATTTAGAGAGAAAAAATTTACCTCTACAAATACATCGGCCTCGAATTTTGCAATAGGCTTCTAGCACTCGTTACATTTTTTAAAGTCATTCGTTATGGAATTCCCTTTCTAAGAAGCTATTATGATACTTAAATAGTCGTTATATGCAGAAGCTATGTCATTTTCTTTAACGGCTTGGCCCAGTCAAACTCTTCTATGAATTTCAACACTATCTCATCTCCATCATTTGATATTGTTTGAGATTTAACATTGATTAGTTCAAATGTCCCACTTCGTACAAAACTTAAATGATATTTTTAACCGGTTAAAAAACTAATATTTATTTAAAAAGTTATTATTGAGCGAAGGTGGGGAGCATATTTCCTCCACTAGTCAGTCGTATGGGGAAGACAGGACTTGTGAGCGTTGGAAAGTGAAGTGCCTTCCAGCAACGACTAGTGACTTGTCTATTTTGTAAGTCATCGTCTAGTAAATGTACACGGTTGGTTTTTGGAGGGTACAGTATAGCAGCCTCCACTTGAATCTTTCAAATGCATGTATTCTATTCTCTGGAAACAGCTGCTTTTTAAAATACATGTGACTTCAAATTTGGATTACTGTACTTTTATGCAATCCCCTTTTTTTTCTCCTTTTTACAGTGAACGTCTCAAACGGGGCTCGGACAAGCCATGACATGAGCTATACAACATGAACTGATAAGCACTTTTTGAAGAGAAAAGAAACGCAACCTAATAATGGTTTAGAAGATTGTAAATATACCATATTAGTGAAATTTTAGAAAAGCAAATTACATCGCAACATAGCATATTTTGGTTAAGAACTACGAAATTTTGTGAGGGCCACAACATATTAACAATAAATTCGAAAGGTTACATTGAACAATGTCCATGAAAGAGGTTGTAATTTTAGAATCATTCTTTTACCTTTTCTTTTAATTTTTTTTTTTCGAAACCATGATTTAATGTGAAATCAATTACAATCCGGCAATATTGTCAAAATGATGGTCTAGAAGTACAAGTCTGCTAAAAAAATCCAATACCCTTTAGTTTGATATACCAAAAACATTGGAGAAAATTATATAAAAAATCTCTCTACTTTATTAATGTGTCAAATAAAAGAACAATTTACATTAATATTGGAAATGTTCAACTAAGAACAAACTAATTGAATAAAAAAAAATTGAAAAATTCTAAAAAATACGGAAAAAATTCAAAGATGAAACCTAATACTAATATAAAAATTACATAAAATAAGTTAAACACATAAATAATACCTTTTCACTAAATAATCCTTAAAAAAACTGTTGGCCCAATAATATATCGTGGAAAGCACTCCAACTCTAGACTTTCCTTCCTCCACACCACACCATTCATTCAAATTGGCATATTTTTATTCAAATTTACATTAGAAAAATGATACTTACTATAATTTAATATTGTCAAAGTAAATTGCTTGGTTAAAAAAAAAAAAGGAAAAATTGTCAAAGTAAATTGTAGTTCCAATAAATTTTTTAAAATAAAATTCATAGTTTACACACAAAAAGATATTGGCATTTTACTTTGACACTTTCAATGGGAGCCATAAAAGTCAAATGTCACTAGAAACTCACTAATAATGCTGTATTTAGGAAAGAAGCAAGAAAGTGAGAAGAAAATTCAATTTCCCACCCTATGTTTGGGAGATTTTAAAAAGAAGTGACTGAGCAAAGAAAGTAACATTTCCTACTTTTTCCTTCCAATCACATGTTTCAAGAGCATACATATTTACCAAAATAATGTCTACATCCCATATATGGATATACCAACCCAATAAAATTGTGATATCCTTGTAATTTTGAACTATTTAACACTTTCTTTCGCTTTCTAGTGTATTTAAACAAGTACTCTTATTAATTTATTTTCTTCATTCACTATTGGATTAGGTTGATAGTATAAGTAAGTCATTATCCGTTCTTTCCAAAACTCTCTCCTCTCCTCCCTTCTATACCCTACCCATCTTTTTATTTTTTGGCACTCACCAGTGAGTTTTTCATACCCTCTTTTTTTTTAATGCTTTTTTAGTATTATTCTAGATCCGTTGCCTCTTAATTTAAAGTCTAGTTTGTCTATTCAAATCTTAAGGTTATGTTCCCTCCTTTTATGAGGATTTGTTCTTTTATAATGAAATTAGTATTTCTTTTATTTTGTGCATGCAGACATTTTGTTTATTTGAGAAGAGTTTAGATTAAAATTCAGATCTTTTTTTTTTATTTTTTTCATTGAGAGCTTTGACTAAGATTTTAAAGTTCATTTGTAGGACTCATTAGAAAACCGGTTTAGAGTAGAGTAGTGATAAAAAATTGACTACGGAGTGGAGCACATAAAAGCACGAAAGATACTTCTGTTGCCTCTATGAGATCCTTCGAATTATTTGTTAGATGTTTTGTACAATTGTCTATTTTTTTTTATAAAAAAGATTTACATGTATATCACTTTCAATTTCAATTTGTATTTCATTGTACTATTTCAATTAATGAAATAATTTTTTTATATATATAAAAATAGACATTTGCAAATATTAGTTTCTCGACTTGAAAAAAATGAATTTGAATTTTAAAATTAAACTCTTGAAATTAGCTTTAGCTATTTCAAATTTCACAGAATTTAATAAAACTTGCCAACGAATTCTACAAAACTACTCAATAGAATATATAAATATATAAAATTCAATTGAATTCTATAATTTTAATTGAACATTCCAATCTTACAAAAATTATTCTAAAATTGAATTATTTGTTTATGATTCAAGTGCCCCAAATAGGCAGTTATAAAAACTTCACTAATTGCCAGCCAAAATTTAACCTGGTATAAGGGAGCATGTAAAATTTTTCTTTTTTTCTTTATTTTTGGGGAAAAAGTGAAACTGTAATTTAACATAAAGACCATAGCCCCTTGCTAAGTCAATCTCTCAACCCCAATATTCTAAAGCCTTACTAACCTATTTGTCTTGCCAATAAAAAGTTTTAAAATCTCTCAAACCCAATACTCTACACCTTACTAACCTATTTGTCTTGTCGATAAAAAGTTTTGCCGCCCAGTAGTGGTCATCCATCCATATCAATATCATATTTCCTTTCAGAAATCCACACTTCCCAATATTTTATATATACATAAGATTTGGAACAGAGTGATTTCTGAAAGGATCGAACATCCAATCTCAAATACTATTGCAGGCAACCATGAAACACAGTAAAGAAGAATGCTACAATATAGTTCTTGACTGAGTTGGCTCCCCACAGGGATATACATGCATATCCTGTCAAAACTATTCTTGGACCTTCTCCCTTAAAAGATTCCTCCACCACACATCAATATCTCCGGCCAACTGCCTCTCATTTTGATACATTTCCGCTGAGCAGGAAAACAAAACCATATTCATTTTTTAAAAGTTTTAAAATGACAAATTTAGGAGCTACTCGGCTAGAACTCATTATTGAAAGTCTCAGAAAATACATAAACAAGCTGAGACATTGAGGACAGTTTAAGTGAAACACGTCATGGAATACAGCAACAAACCACTACGCACTTGTCAAACACAAGAGAAAGCGTTCAAGATCTATCAAACATGGGACGGGATGGGATGGGATGGCAACAGCCTAACCATTTCAAATATGCTCCCTATGTCAAGAGACTCACACAACACAAACCTCAAAATGTCAACAGCACTAAGTAAACCAGAAAAAATGGGAAATCTTTAACAAACCTACGTCATGACAAGCATGCCTCAAAAGCCTCGGTGCAAGTTTCTTCAATCTTCATTCTCAATCATTTGCACAACTTGAGCCACACCTTCTGCTATCTCCTTTTGAATGGCGGCGTCGGGCATGTCAAATGTCCGTCTTCTCAGAGAAACTAATTTCCCAGGAGGCTGAGGGTCCACCACATCAAGCATTGCTTCGAGCTCATCTATCATTGACCTTTTTGCAGCTCTTACCATCAGATCAGCTCCCTGAAAATGCAACATGACAAAACCACTGCAGAACTAAACTTTGGAGCATATCAGGATTTTGTTTCAAGATAGTGTGGGATCTAGTGTCAGAGGTAGAGTACTTTAACATCTGGTTAAAACATAGATCATGCGATTTCTAAGACAGAAGATGACTTGTATCATATAATTTAAGATGATACGAAGAAACAACTAGC
>CATIWJ010216749.1:0-10756 GCA_949640765.1 Croton laevigatus | reverse complement strand
AAAAATAAAGAGTAATGTATATTACTTATTTTTAACATATCATTTTACATAAAATTAAATTAGTCTGTTAACTATAACTCTCTAATGAGAATTAATCTTTAAACAAAATTTATCTATATAGATTGAGAACCAACAAAGGAAATATTGCCTTTATAAAGAAAACAAAAGAAGTGTTATTATTTTTTTTTTTTTTGGCTTATAACAAGTTAAATTCTCCTTATGCATAATATTTGAGATAATTTGCAGAATTCATCTTTTTTTATTACAATCCCTTCAAATCTTTTATTTACTAAATAATGTGAAATTAGCTTGTGCTTTAATAATTTATCTCGAGTTGTAACATTTACTTTTAGAGGTTTTTCACCGTGCCAAGCAAAAGGTACTTTCCCCCCCAAAGATATAGACATTCCATTAATGGTATAGCATTACAATATCATAACAAACTATATTCTAAAATTCATAAACATCGAGCACACATGCTTATATAACTAACATAAATGGTCTGTTCGACAAAATCAGCTATTTTGGTAGCATTTAGCTGTTTAAATAACTGTTAACTGTCTAGATAACAGTTCATAAACCACTAACAACTAGATGTTAAAGGGATTAATTTTTTATAAAACATTATCATAATCTCTAAAAGTTATATAAAATGCTATATTATCAATTATTATAAAAAAAAAAAAGTGTTTAGTATTTTGACTAATCAAAATACTAAACATCACTTTAACCACTATATTGCCGAACACGCTTAAAGAAGTACCACCACAATTCTAAGAGATCGACATACAACCATACAACATAAAGTAAATTTAGACCTTGAGAATAAACCTTCGTATGAAGGAGAGGTTGAAAAAGATCCAAACCTAGTGAAAAAAACTAGTTGATTAAAAGACATTACTCATTTGTGGTCGGTACACACACATTGCCATCTTCATTTACCAATTAGAAGATTCTAATTTTAAAGTGCAGAAGGTTGAAGGGTGTATATTAGATTATAAAAAAAATTGAATTGTATTTTGAAGTTTGAAAATAAATCATTCGAATAATAGACTTTAATTTGAATATTCTGTTGACATTTTCTTCCAAAATTTAGAAAATACAGAATATTGGTTACATCTTCTCATCCCAATCCATAATCCGTTGACTAAAATTAAGCTAAAAAAATTAAGTTTTTTTTTTTTTTGGATAGAAAAAATTAATATGATTCTCTCTCTAACCCGAGTCACGAGTTACAAGCCACAACACAATAAAACGAGTCACGAGTTGCACCGAGTTGAGTTGACGCGTTTTCTTTCCTCACTTTCTGTACTAGTCAAAAAATCTCAACCAAAAACAAAAAGACTAAAATCCAAAATAATAAAAAATACAAACATATTCGAATTTACATATTTCTCCTCTTCCGGCCACCAGAACCACCTACTTTATATTTCCTATCTCTCTCCAACTTTCTTCTTCACCGTCTACTCCACATTCTATAAATTTTCCCTTCTGCTACATATACACTTCAGAGAAAGACTGGTTGGCTTGGTTGATCGGAAAAAGATACAGAAAATGGCGGAAAGAAAGTATCTGATAGAGGTAGAACCAGCAAAAGAGGCTAGATATGGAAGACCATCTGTTGGTCCTGTTTACCGTAGTGTATTTGCTAAAGATGGATTTCCTTCTGCTATTCCCGGAATGGAGAGTTGCTGGGATGTTTTCCGGTTAGTTTACTCTATAGATTGTTTGGTTACTGAGAAAATTTTCAGTTTACATATAAACTAGCTGATCTTTGACTCCCTGATTCTACCTTATTTCTCAAATCAGCTTATTTTTATGTTTTTTGGGTTAAATTTAAAAAATTTGTCCTTTTTTGTTTATCTTATTAGTTTGGTATTAAAGTTGTTAACTTTTTCGTTTTTAAAGATTAAAGATTGATCCTGTTTGCTTTGATTCTATGTTTGGCTGATGGGAATTTGAGATGATGGTTTATTTTTTTTTTGCTATGATTCTATGTATGGCTGATGGGAGTTTGTTGATTATGATAATGGTTTTTATTCTTAATTATACAGATTTAATTGTATTTGTTAATGATGATTAACGGTGACTGATGTGCTTGTTTATTGTAGTATAAGTGTGGAGAAGTATCCTAATAATCCCATGCTTGGCCGCCGAGTGATTGAGGATGGAAAGGTATATTGTCCTTTACTGGAATTTTCTTTATTTTAAATAAATTTTAGATCTTTATTTTTTTTTTTTCATGGTGTGCTGAAATCTAACTAACTAGTATATATGTTTTGTATCTGTTTTTTGCCTTCTGTTGGCAGCCTGGTAAATATGTTTGGCAAACTTACAAAGAAGTGTATGATTTGGTGATCAAAGTTGGTAATTCGATTAGAAGCTGTGGTGTTGAACCGGTAAAAACTCTTATTTCCATTTGTTAGGCAATATTTTAAATTTGTAAGCAAAATTTAGCTCTGAAAGTCTATGCTTTTGCTGTTTCTCAGGGAGGGAAATGTGGTATTTACGGTGCTAATTGCCCGGAATGGATAATAAGCATGGAGGTAAATTGTTTTTCGATTGATTTGCATAAATGAACTACTTGTTTTATAGTAACCATTGATTCAGAATGACTGAGGTTGGTGGTGGCAACGGTGATTTATTAATTATGGCTGTGTTATTCATTGCTTCAAATTGTTTGATGATCATATATTGGATTTGCAAGGGTTCTGCACCTTTAATTTTCCTCTGATCATTTGATTTGGCTGGAGGCATTTTCAGATTTCAATTTCTCTTGCTTGTTTGCAAAAGTTAATTGTTCTTCTAAATGTGTCATTCTTTCAAATTTATCCATCTTATTTCAGGCTTGCAATGCTCATGGGCTTTACTGCGTCCCTTTATACGACACTCTAGGTATGTAATCTTAAAGAATGCCATGTTGTTGGTTTGCTTGCACCTTGACCTCAACTCTTATCTAGAGCAAAATTGAATGTTTACCTCCTTTATTCTCTATTCTAGGTGCTGGTGCTGTGGAGTATATAATATGCCATTCAGAAGTTTCGATTGCTTTTGTAGAAGAGAAAAAAATTTGTGAGGTATCTAGATCGTTTGCCATTATGATTCACGATACTGCATAGTCTCTTCTAATAACTTTTATTTTCTAAACACTCACCGTTCATTTATGTGCATCAAGTCCTTACTGATTTGGACCTCTTTTCTCTCTCTCTCTATTTTTTTCCAGCTATTGAAAACATTTCCAAAGTCAGCTGAATATGTGAAAAGTAAGCCTATCTTCTTGAAGAATTTCTTTCCTCACATATGGGTGACCCACTCATAAGGTTATATATTTCATTTTGTAGCAATTGTGAGCTTTGGCAAGGTTGCGCCAGAAGAAAGAGAAGAACTTGAGAAATTTGGTGTAGCAGTATATGCTTGGGAGGACTTTTCAAAACTGGTAGGCCCTTTTTTTTTTTTTTTTGGGTTATGCATGCAACAGAATTATGTAGCGATAATCATTAACCAGTTCGATTAATGCTTAAATGGGACGTACAAACGGTAATTACCTTATCTCTGTTCCTCATAGGGGGGTAGTCAACAATATGAACTTCCGGAGAAGAAGAAATCTGATATCTGTACGATAATGTACACAAGCGGTACAACTGGTGATCCTAAAGGTGTGTTGATTTCAAATGAGAGCATTGTTACTTTTGTAGCTGGAGTGAAAAGGCTTCTCGAGAGCGTGAATGAGCAGGTATTTTGCCTCTCTTTTTCATTCAGAGTAACATAGTCAGCCATTATTTGTATATTCTCTTTTGACCTTTTTCTCTCTGGATTCTTCAGTTGTCTACAAAAGATGTATATCTCTCCTACCTTCCTCTTGCTCATATCTTTGATCGGGCGATTGAGGAGTTATTTATTTCACATGGTGCTTCTATAGGGTTCTGGCAAGGGGTAAGCATATGGCACCCTATTTATTTAGTCTCTCAAAGAAAAGAACATCAAGTGATAGCTAATGAATTCCTCGTTGCAGGATGTGAAACTATTAATTGACGATATTGGGGAGCTCAAACCGACAATTTTCTGTGCTGTACCTCGTGTATTGGAAAGAATACATTCAGGTTAATTTCTCATTTTTTATCTTCTCTTTTTACTTTGTTCATCTCCAACTTTTCATGTGCTTGGGAAATACCTCGTAATGCTTTTGTTTATCGAGAGAAGCACCTATAGGGATTGAGCCGAAGCTGTTCTTTTATGTTGTATATTTTTAATGATCTAAAGAAACATGGTCATCTCTCTAACACGTTCATTTTCAGGTTTGACACAGAAGATATCTGCAGGAGGATTCTTGAAACAGAAATTATTCAATATAGCATATTCATAGTAAGTTTTTTTGAGATGCTTTTGTTGATATTTCTAGTTTAAGCGAGTTTCTCATTTGTCTTTTCGTGTTTTTGTTAGATGCTTTTGAAATTCCTTTGCCACACTTAGCCTTTTTCAGCTTGCATTTAGGGACTCACCTGAGTTCCATTTAAAGTCTATTTTCTTGCCGTTCGGTGTTTCGATTCTAATCAGTTTCATGATAATCACTACAGTAAATTAAATTGTATGAAGAAGGGGCATGCGCAGGATGAAGCATCTCCAATTTGTGACAAAATTGTCTTTGATAAGGTGAATCTTCTCTCTCAAAAACCCGTTTACACTATGGCAATTACAAACATATCCTGATTTTGCTATGTCAAATCTCATTTTTTTTTCATCCACAGGTAAAACAAGGTTTGGGAGGAAGGGTAAGGCTTATTCTATCTGGAGGAGCACCTCTTGCCTTACATGTTGAAGCTTTCCTGCGGGTTGTCTCATGTGCTTATGTCTTGCAAGGATATGGTGCTGTTAATAACATTTGTTCAGTTTTTTTTTTTTAACCATTGACTTTAGTGATTATAACTCTGTGATATCAGGACTAATATAATTTTGTTGCTATAAAATGCAGGTCTTACAGAAACTTGCGCAGGCACTTTTGTCTCGCTTCCAAATGAAATGCAAATGCTTGGTACAGTAGGGCCTCCTGTGCCTAATGTAGATGCATGCCTAGAATCCGTTCCGGAAATGAATTATGATGCTCTTGCAAGTACACCACGTGGGGAGGTTTGCGTAAGGGGCACTACAGTCTTTTCAGGTTACTATAAACGAGAAGACCTCACAAAGGAGGTCCTGATTGATGGGTGGTTCCACACAGGTTTGCCTAGAGCACTTTGTGAAATTTTATTCTCAATTAATTTTCTTCTTAGCTTAAAATGTTTACAATGATGTTTGGCAGGCGATATTGGTGAGTGGCAACCAGATGGGAGCTTGAAAATTATTGACCGCAAGAAGAACATATTTAAACTTTCCCAAGGAGAATATGTCGCAGTTGAAAACTTGGAGAATATTTATGGTCTCGCTTCTTCTGTTGATTCGGTATGCCTTTCTAACGCTTTGAATATTTTTTTCCGGATGCTAATTTACATAATAATAAAAATCCTATTTGTCAATTTCAGATATGGGTTTATGGGAGCAGCTTTGAGTCATTTCTGGTTGCAGTTGTTAACCCCAATATGCGAGTTCTTGAAAATTGGGCAAACGAGAATGGCATCACCGGGGACTTCAAATCCCTTTGCAAACATCCAAAGGCAAAAGAATTCGTACTTGCAGATCTCGCAAAGACAGCCAAAGAAAATAAGGTTTTTGCTTACTTTTTTAGCACTAGCAATGCACTTATCTTTCAAATTGCCGCCAAAAATTTGCGGCCCTTAATAAGCTAAACATTACATTTTTCTGATCCTAATACTTTTACATTTGGCAGTTGAAAGGTTTTGAATTTATTAGAGCTGTTCACCTCGAACCTGAACCATTTGACATAGAACGCGACCTTCTCACCCCAACATATAAGAAAAAGAGGCCCCAGTTGCTCAAATATTATCAGGTAAGAGGATCTTATATATATATATATATATAACACACACACACACACACACTTACACACAGAGAGAGAGAGAGAGATTTTGTTAATAACAGAGTAGAAAATTAAGTAAATTTAACAATTAGCAAAGTCTGCTCTTTTCATTGTGATGTAGCCAAAAATATCTAAATCATGCATTTTTAGTTAGCATTTTCTGTTAGCACCAATTCAAAAAGGTACCATATGCTGACCTGAAAAAATTCTATCTGCAGAATATTATCGACAGCATGTACAAAAGTGCAAGCAAGCCTAGTGCTTGAAAGGCGGATCTCGAATCTCAATAGCTCCCTCTCCTCTGTACAAAAGTGCAAGCAAGCCTAGTGCTTGAAAGGCGGATCTCGAATCTCAATAGCTCCCTCTCCTCGTTGAACATTGGCATGTTGCAAAATTTTCAGTTTTAATCTCATTTTTGTTTGATGTAATGATTGTACATAACTTCATTTGATTCATAGACCAAAAGGAGTAGAGCTTTATTTGAAGGGTCATAGCAAATTTAGAGAAAAAAGTTAAGTGTTTCTTGTAAATGGAGTTGATACAAACTTCAAAAATTATTATTTCAACTGTTCTTTTTATATTCAATAAATCAATGTTAAGAGATATTGAAATTACAATTTGCTTATTGCCTTCAGGAGCCATTTCTTGGTAATATTGTATTTTGTTTGCAATGAAAAGTTCAATTTTAGACTTTAGAGTATGTTTACTTAAAAAGAGAGGATCTTTTTTGGAGTATGAGACGTACTGAATTTGATCTAAATAACAGTATAAAAAATAAAGAATTTTCAGAAGATCCATACTGAATTTGATCTAAATAACAGTATAAATAATAGAGAATTTTCAGAAGATCCAAAGTTCTGTTGAGCTTTTTAACATTTTCGCAATCAGAATTGCCATTTCCATGGAGTTTGAAGGATAGAATGTAGGAATGTGCTTCAAATTTTGTCATTAGATACCAATAATAATGGAAAGAATTCCTCTAGAATGGAAGAAGGGGTAAAGGACAAATCCTTAATTGCCTGTGCTAATGTGCTAAGGAGTTGGAAACCAATCAACTATCAATCATTTTCGTCAAAATGCTTCTCAGGAACCGCAGGACATCCATTGCTAGAAGATCCCAAAGAAGCAGGATGACATTGCAATGCAAGTAATTCTTCTCTGCTATATTTCAATCTTTGATCTGCTTCGGAAAATGAACCAGAAATAAGCAAAAAAAAAAGGAAAACTTGCAGAAGTAGAATGTTATTTTATAATGTATTGATTGAAGAAAAAATGTATTTATACCTATGAAGGTCTCTGACACTGGAATCTTTCGCTGCTGCTTCTGGTTCATCTGTGAAGGTTTCAAGAGTATTCGTGATGGAGATGGATGGTTAGAACTACTTCGGACTAATAGAGACACATTGAGGACTTCGTGCTTCACTTCGATTTCTTTATATTTCTTACAAAATGATGATATTGCCTCCTCTGTCAAGAGCCAACAACCTCTCAAGTCTAGCATTCTGAGACTTGCTGGGGGTTCGAATAAATGGAGTCCACGAGTTGTTACCACCGCGTCACGAATGGCAAGATTTGTCAGCTTTGGTAGAGCTGATAAATGGTGAAGTGTTGTGTCTGTAAGGGAAGAAGTTCTTCCGTGAGATAAGTGGGTCAACTCCTTGAAGCTTGATTTAGGGTCTGTATGGGAAAAGCTCCCGAGAGATAAGTGGGTCAACTCTTTGAAGCTGGATACAGGGTCTAGAGCCGCATCCCTGACTAGGGTATGCTCCAAATTCAAACTCTGTAAACCAGTTAGCTTTTGTAAAGCAGTCAGCGAAGGAATCAAATATGTCCTTGCACCTTCCTGCTGAATGAAACCTAAACGGGCAGAACAAAGAATATATTAGTTCATTGCTCGATGCTTCAAACTGCTTGGATTCTGTTTTAGAATGCGAAACGAAACAATTACTTTCAATCTAAGAACTCTACCTTTGATATTGGTATTGCTCAGGTCAATAGCTTTTAAGGAAGGCATCATGCTAATATGTGCGATGGCCAAATCATCGATGAGAGCATGAGATAGCGATAAAGATTCAAGCTTTGGAACATGTGGAGCTAAAAGAGCTACCCCAACAGAGGTAACTCTTGTCTTGCTCATATTTAAATTTCTCAAATTCGCTCCAATACATGCAATCAGTTCAATTGAATCATCTTCCATCATGGTAGATCTAAGATCCAAATGTTCCAGCACTTCCATACCAGGTAAAAAGTTAAATCCCTGAAGACATGAATTGGACAAGTCCAGAAACGATAGAAAACTTTGTTCAATGTGTAAAAACGCTTCAGCCTCATTTACAAAAGTGGCTCCTGAAAGTATGAGTTTAGATAATGGAGCTTTACTACCATCACCTTCAAGTACAGACTCAATGGTACAGTAACTCAAGTTTAAACATTCAAGAGATGGGATATTTGGCAGCCTTGTAACACCAGTCCAAGCTAGATTCAGAAAACTCAGTTTGGTAAACTGTTGAAGACTAGCAACCCCTTTGTTAGTTATCTTACTTCCCCAAAGGTCAAGGTACTCCAGCTTCTTCAGTACCTAAAACAACAATAAATACTAAGGCTATGAACTCAAATAGCAAGTGGTAACTAACGATATTGAAAATGCATATGGGTGAGTTACAAATATAAACAAATGAAGTTGCAGACGACAGATAATCACAATCGTTCAAATTTTACAAACTTCCACTATGGAACTCAAAGCTTATCTAAGCAACAATTCAGTACCTAAAACAACAATAAATACTAAGGCTATGAACTCAAAAAGCAAGTGGTAACTGAGGATATATAAAATGCATATGGGTGAGTTACAAATATAAACAGATGAAGTTGCAAACAACAGATAATCACAATCATTCAAATTTTAGAAACTTCCACTATGGAACTCAAAGCTTATATAAGCAACAATTCAACCACCACCCAGATTTAAATATAAATTTAACCATCGGCCTGAGAAACAAACAAAGAAGGCTCATTGTAGTTACAATTACCTGCAAAGAACTCAACGCTGTATCAGTAACAAGCAAACCACCCAAGTCCAGGAGAGACAAATTTTTAAGCCAGGAAAGAAGTGCAACCCCATCAGGAGTCAGGCCAGTTTCTGAAACTCGAAGAATTTCCAAACTGGGAATTGATAGAAGATGCCTAATGCCGGCATCAGTAACCTTAGAACATCTAGAAATGTCCAATTCCTTCAAGCTATCCATCCCTAAATCCAACAAAAAACAAGCGATCATATCGTACAAGCAAAAGGCAAGAATCTATCTGCAACCCAATTGATTATGAAATCAAAGTATATTAAAAAAAAAAGGGAAAATTCTGATTGGTAACAATACCAGATAGAGCCCAAAGAGCATAATTATTGATTCTACGGCAATCTGAAAGATTCAAAGAGCTTAAGTAACGAAATGCTCCTAAATATGCCATCCATTCAGCATCTACAGCGTTTTCACCTCTCAAATCAACCATCTCCACGCTTTCTTTGAAAATTCTACAATACCAAATCTAATAAATATCATTCAATTTCAACCATTGCATCCTAAAATTCTGAGTTCTAATTCGAAAAGTAATATGATGAACTTACTCGAGCAAGGAAGGGAAAAGGAGGCGGCGGTGAAGAAGGCGGCGAAGAAGAGAGTCAGCCAACGGAGAAGGGAGGCGCTCAAGACTCCGCCGTTGGCGCCTCCATTTTTCAACGCTTTCTCTGCTTTCACAAGCTGATTCGATGCACATCTGAACCAATCGGCTTTCCATCTCCATCTGAAAAATTGGATTGCAAAACAGATTTTCCTCCTTCCTTTGAACCGGCAATTATCATTATATTATATGATCATGGCGGTGCAAATTGAAAATTAACATTCTTCGTTTACAATTTTCTTTTACATACCTGGACTTGTAATTTGTTTACAAATTAACCCTCTCATTTTAAATCTCTATGTAAATGCAAGCAAGCAAGCCAATTTAATCCCAATAGCTAATTAAGGCTTTTACCAAGGGTAAGCGGTCCGGTTCTAAGTCGGTTTCTATTAAGAACAAGAATCATAATCATAATTGATGTACTAGTTACTTTGAAATTTAAAATTAAAATCAGACCAAGCCTCTAATTTTTTATTCCGAATCTAATTACAAATGTAATTTTATATATTATACTACTTTGTATTTTTTTTTTAAATTAGATTATTTTATCGTTATAGTTTAACATATTATACTATTTTTTACTTTTGTTGAATTTTTTTATTAAAATTTTTAATTATTTTTTAAATTATACTTAAAATACCATTTCCTCGAATCCTCTCCTCTCGCCCGTTCATTGTTCTAACAAAACCCTTTCTTAAACCCAACTGTGCTCCTGCCGTTGTTAGTACAAATAGTAGTGTTTTGTGTATCATTCATATTCACAAAAGCGATTGGATTCAGATTTGTCTTACCTTTTTGCTCCCATACTTTATTGAACATGGAATGAGAATAATAATCTAAATTTTCAAAGTGCAAGCAAAGTAGATCTCTTTTTCTTATGAAAGTGAGTGGCATAATTTGAGGAAAATTATGAAACTTTGAATTAAATTTAAAAGGAAAAATATTTAATCCCACAAACAGAGTTCCTATTTGAGACCAAGGTCTCTAAATCACTAAAATTTTTGAACCTCCTAAATTAGATGATCTGGGTCCCAACAAATTACATTTCTTTCTTTACTAATGCCACAACTAAATCCTTCTCCAAAAACAATCCTCTTTAAAACTAGACTA
>CATIWJ010216718.1:0-21908 GCA_949640765.1 Croton laevigatus | reverse complement strand
ATTAATTTAGAATAGTTTTAAATATGTAAAATTATAATGTAAGAGCTCAAGTAGTAAATAAAATTATTGAAAATATTATATTTTCACATACGGTTTTAATCTAGCCATTAGGTATATTTAAAAATAAAATATATTTTTCTTCACTATTATTTTTTTGGAATTTCATGTCTAAATGTCCGTACACCAAAGGTAGGCATCCCCTATGTACCAAATATGTGCTTTGACAATGTGATTGGTATGAATCAAACTTGAAACCTGCACATTCTATAACATTCTTAGTAAGTAGAATAATCAATATGCTACATCCTGATTGGCCATATAAACTTTTTCCTAATAACATTTTTCATTTTTAATTTTATTCAATAGAAAATGTAAATAAATTGATTACATTTTGTTTGGCTGGTAAGATATAAGCTTGATTCCAAACTCAAAAAATCAGAAAAAATATTGATTTAGTAGCTCAAACATAATGCTTGAACTCGATTCCTCCATCTTCGCATAGTATGCTCACTATCCCAATTTTTTATATAAAGTCAGAAGAAATTTTATACAATAATTAAGCAAACAATGTCTTGGTATATTATATTTTAAATTGACTGTTAGATGGATTTCATCTCAGTTTCCACCTTTGAATGGTATACATCATAATCCCCATATTTTCTATAAAGTTAGAAGGAATCTTATACAATAATTAAACAAACATTATCTTAATATATTACATTTTAAATCAACAATTGGATGAACTTTATTTAAATCTCCACCTTCGGATGATATGCATCACTATCCCCACATTTTCATGTAAAGTCAGAAAGAATCTTACACAATAATTAAGCAAACAGTATCTTGATATATTATATTTTAAAATTGACCCTTTGATGGATTTTATTTCGATTTTCACATTCGGATGTTATGCATTACTATCCCTACATTTTTCTATAAAGTCAGAAGGAATCTTACCCAACAATTAAGCAAACATTATATTGATATATTACATTTTAAAATCGACAGTTAGATGAATTTCATCTCAATCTCCACCTTTGGATGGTATGAATCACTATCCCTATATTTTTCTATAAAGTTAGAAGAAATCTTATAAAATAATTAAATAGATAGTATCTTGATATATTACATTTTAAAATTGACCGTTGGATGGATTTTATCTTAATCTCCACCTTCGATTGGTATGCATCCTTATTTTCACATTTTTCTGTAAAATAAGGTATTCTTCTAAGATAAAAACATAACTCATATTTTCTAGTTCCTCATAAATTTGAGTAAAAAAAAATCCTATAAATTGTTACTTAAAATGGATTTCTATATTGGAGGTACATCAAATAATGATGTTGAAAATTCATCATCATTTTCTTCAAATGTTGATGATTATATTTCAGATGGTAATGAGTATGAAGTGAAAGAACAAGCTGATTATCATTAAATTCTTAAAAATAAGATGATTTTGCAGTAAATACAAAAGCAACACCTAGTTTCTAGACGTGGCTCTGTTCCAGGTCATCTAGTAATCAATCGAGATCGTGAAGTAGCTGATCGTAATTTATTTCTAGATCATTTAGTGAGTAGTATTTGAAATCACCAACTGCCCAGAGATGTTGCAAGGCTTCTTTACATTGGTGAGCAACATGGCTTTTCCAGGAATGTTAGGTAATCTCGATTGCATGCATTGGAAATGGAAAAATTAACCTACTACACGGGCTGGACAATATATAGGTCATAGGTCATAGTGGAACGTCAACAATTATTTTAGAAGTTGTAGTGATTATGATCTTTGGATATGGCATGCATATTTTGGAATGTCTGGCTCCAATAATAATAGTATTAACGTTTTGGAGTCATCGCATTTATTTTCAGACCTTGCTAAAAGTATTGCTCCTCTTTGCTCATTATGTTATTAAAGGAAAAGAATATGTTAAAGGTTATTATTTAGCTGATGGTATATATCCGAAGTGGTCAACTGCTATGCAAATTTTTTGTGAACCATAGATAAAGAAGAAGAAGAAGCATTTTGCAATGAAATAAGAATTATGTTGAAAAGATGTTGAATGTGCTTTCGAGCATTGTAGTCACATTGTGCAATAATTGCAGGGCCATCACGTTTTGGAAAAAATAAGTATTGCATGATATATTAACTACATGTATTATTATACATAATATGATAATTGAGGATGAACGTGATCTTAATGCACCTATTGAAGATGATAGAGAAATTTCAACTCCAATTGATGAAATGGTTGTCGATGAAACTGTTCGATTTCAACAATTTTTGGCTCCAAAAAAAAAAATTTAGAAAATTAAGGGTAAAGATGCTCATTTTGCACTCCGTAATGCATTAATAAGAGAGAAGTATATAAACAAAATATTTCTTTTTGGTGTTAAAAATGCAGAAGGTTGAGATAATATTGTGCCATTTTGGTGTTTGATGCAAATCGTTGGAAATGTTCTAATAGCCAACAAGGTAACATACAATTTTGACATTTGAGAATCTATTTATTTTTTCCTCTTTTCAATTGAAATGGAAATTGATAGAATTACTTTTGAGATTAGCTTCTCCCTACAATAAGGGAAATAATGATCTAAATAAGTAATATACAATCTGAAGTTCAAATAAAGTATATAAAACACACTCAAATCCAAGTTGAGGTTGTGGAAGTAAGATATATTACTTGTTATAGTAATACTGTAACCAACTTGTGCTTGTTATAGACATATTAAAGCGCACACTATCTATGAAACCATCTTTCAACATTTCCATCTAATTGTACTTGTTATAGTGATACTGTAACCAACCAATACGCTCTGAATCATTAGGTAACCCCATGAAAATTTCCCTTATCTCTTTCGTTGCAAAAATAGTTGATGCATGATACCGAACTGGTGCAGCCAATGCATCAGTAGGTAACGCATATAAAGCATCGAGACATTGTTGAATTGTAGGTCCATCAAAGAATGGTGCAAATGTTGTTGCACTCTGACTATTCTTCATCATCTCAACTAGATCGCTAATGTTTTCTCTCAAATTACCACCCTCAAAACGTTTCTTTCGTCGTTCTGTATTGATGCCTTCGTCTTTTCTTCTTTTAGCCATGGATGATGGCGGAAAAGTGATTGGATTGTTTTCATCTTCCTCAACTCCAACTTCCTCTTCTAGTCCGATGTCATATCCTTCTTGTTCTTCTTCAATGTCATCTTCGAAGCCAACTCCAGATCTTTGAGTTTGTACAGCATTCACTGTAGTTAAAGGTTGAGCTTTTATTCCTATGGGAGCAGCATCCGAAAATAAAGCATCATACCGAAACCAATGTAATGATAAATCTCTGCCTCTAAATTTCCTATACTCCTTGTTAAGCTGCAAAATTTAAAAGGAAAAAAAAAATGTAATTGTGAAATTCATATTTTTTTAACTAATAAGGAGAAGCAAGAGGCAAACAGATGAAACAAAGACAAGGAACCACATACAGAAATTTTCTCTTCCCACCAACTATCACCAACATTGATTGTTTTCTCTGTAGCATTCCACCCCAATCCTGTTTCATCTTGGATTAAAGTCTTAAAAAGTGTCCATTCCTTTTTTGTTTGATCCCAATGGTTCTTCAATTGCTTTTTGCTCCATGATTTTCCGGTCTTCTCATAAAATGAAACCAATAAATTGTTCCATTTAATTTTTGAGCCTTGAGAACCTGGTCTATTTCCTTTTCTAATCTCATCCTCACACAATTCAACGAATATATAATGTGTATTTTCATCCCATTTGGCTGACATCTATTGAATAAAATCAAAGATACGTATTAAAATAAAGAAGGTGCACCCTTACATAATTGATCATATGAAGCTACAAACATTAAATACTGAATTTATAAATAATTAACATGCTTCAGTCATTACCTTCTCAATATTTTATAATCCAAATGAGAAACAGTCAAAGAAATGAACCAATAGTTTAAGTTGTGTGAATATAACAGAGTACCTGCAATTCAACGGACAACAAAAATAATAATTTTATCATAATCCATATAGAAAACCAAAAAAATCTCTCATGCAATCTTTGAAATGGGTAAATATAGAGAGAGGATGAAAGGATAAATGAAAAACAGTCGAAATTCCATGAAAGAAAAAAGTTACAAGCAGAGAAAATTACCAAAAGATATCTAACAGGTAAATAATTTACATTGTATCTATAGACAAGAACATGAAACAGACAAATGAAATGTATATAGGTAAAAGAACATGAAACAGAAAATTGAAGCACCAAGAACAGATAATAAAGACCAAGAAGCAACAAATTATGCTTCTACTACAAAATGTCTAGCAGGATTTTGTCAAATACATATGCTGCTGTATAAGAGCTCTAACATTATTTTTCTACTCCGAACAGAAATGCTCTATCAAGTTTAACATTACAATCACATGTAGAATTGTACTTTAGTAATTGTTGAATGAGAATAACTAATTTATTCATATAAATTATAAGAATCCATATTTTTACATATCTAGTGTATACTATTTTACTTTAATTGAAACATTTAGAAATAAAAATTTCACTTAATTTGCAAACATTTACCCACTGCAAACATGAGAATCATATTGTACTAGCACAAAAACAAGTTTGTTTTCGGAAAGTCTTCCACACAAATTTATGTGAATCACTAAACTCATGTATCCATGTGAACCCATGAATCAAACGAACAAGGACTCATATATCAATACAATACATAGGATTGCCCATTCCATATATACATTATATCCTTCTTATCAAGCAACAGAACTCCTGTTCTCACATATCTGGAAGGAAGACTCCCGATGATAAACAAGTCTACAACAGAAACTACGGAAAGCAACCATCCTTCTCCAACTATCTTAAGCAAAAATGTAATACTTTATTTTACTCGGGAAAACTAGTTGATGAATGAAAAGCAAACAATTTAAAAACCTCAACTTCTAGAGCATATTTAATAGATACACACTACATAAAACACTTTTCAAATGGAATTCTTATCACTTGTTTTGCTTAACAAAGAATAATAATTTAACATGCCTATTCTAATGCAATGTCATACAAAAGCGAATCACATTAGCAAAGAAGCATTGCATGTACCAGAGTTGTATATCCACAACCAAAACATCCTGTTCTTCCATAAGCAAGGGACAAGGGGAACTCTTATGCACACATACATAAACAGAATTACCCAGAATTTGTATGAGTAGTTAATAGAAAACCCCATCCAATTTTTTCTGTTTGTACAACTTCAGTGGCTAAATTTTCAATTATAAAAAAAAGAATGAATTCTTCACTTTTTAGGCTAAGCACCAATTGCAACAAAACTTGCAAAGGAAACAAAGAATATATGATTTCCAATGCAATTTATCTAATTAACTCGTCCATGAAATCAGTTGTGTACCTCAAAAACAATTCAGTTCATGAAATCAATCAAAACAATAGCAAAAATCAATCATAGTATCTGCCTGATCTTGACAAAGTTCAGAAGAACAATTGAGGGACTAGGTTACGCAATCACAATTCCATATTGATTTGTAACATAATTCCATTCCAGAAAGGAATAATCAAGAATTCAAATTGCTTAGTGGCTTAGCTAAAGCTCTAAATTTCACACTGTTCACCTAAAAGCCAAGAAATTCTCCAAAGGAATTCAGAGAAAGACTCTACCCAATACACATTGTAACACTAATTTGAAAAATTAAAATTGAACAGCCAAAGAAAGATTAATTTATATCCCTAAAAAGAAAAAGCCAATTAAGAACCCTGGCCTGTTCGAATCAAAGGCGTTCTTGACCTACCACACCAGAATAAAACAACAATGAGAACGAAGGCAAAAACAGAGAAAGCAACTCACCGGCAAGAGACGATCATAATAGAATGAAGATGGACGACACGAACCGCAATGAGATGGCTTTGAAGGCATGCAATCGTCCCCAGAAACAGGTGACATTTTACAATTTTCTTAGAAAGTTCAAACTTTTCTTGGAAAGTTTTTAAACGCGATTTTTAGGAAAAGTAGAAATCGAGTCTATTACTGGTTTGAGCCGGCTCATTGGACAATCGGATCGGACAGAGAAGCCTTCGATGAATGAATCAAATCGACTGGTTTCTTAACTGCCGGTTTTCGGTTCAATTCGGGTTTATAGTAAAACGAAAGGCCGGTTCATTGAAGCGGCTACCCAACTATTAATAAAAATTCTATAACTAAAATTGTAAGGGAAGAAATTTGAAGAAGAAAAGGAAAATCAAAGTTCGAATCGGAATTCCAAATTCCGAATTAGAGTAATGGCAGAGATTGCAGAGGATGCTAATAGCAGTAAAAGCAAAATCGATAGTTCTGATGATAAGAAGAATTTAGTAGAGATCACTGTCAAAACCATTGGTCCTTCTCCTCCATCTCGCCTTTTTGTCCCCTCTCTCGTAAATGTAAGCCGTCGTGGTTTTCTTTTTTATTTAGTTTTTCAGTTTTTTTAGGGTTTTATTTTATACAATCTTGTCCTAAGGCAGGAATTTAGACGATTTAATATTATCTAACAATATAGATTCTCATTTGGTATGTTGAAGATAACTGTGGATTATTACTTAGTTGAATGGTTAATTCCTCCAACAATTTTTTGCTTTACATTTATAATTATCTGGTTCTGATTGTTTTCTTGCTTTGCAATCTTTCATTTCGATGAACATTTAATTTTTAATCTGCTGGCTGCATTTGAATTTTTACCAACAACTTCTATAAACAGATTCAGAACTGATCTGATGCAATTTTGCACTGTGTAATAGGTGCATGATTTGAGAAAGTTAATTTCTGAAAATAATCGTCAACCAATTGAAAATTTGAGGCTTATCTTGCGAGGAAAGGTACTACAAGATGGCAGAAATGAGGAAGATGATTTACAAATTGGACTCAAGAACGGCGGTAAGCATCGTTTCCCATTCCTTTATGAATTGTTTATGTAAGGAGTATCATAATATCTCAGAAGTAGAATTAATTTTAGAGTTAAGGCTTTTTGTTCAAATTCAGGAAAATAAATTTAAATTTTGCATATTTCAACGAGCAAACTCTATTTTGTTCAAGTCTCATATGTGACTGGAGAAATAAAATTATTTATAAAGTTCCTGTTGTTATATTTATGTTTATTTATTGCTTGTTGGTGAAATTGCAAAGATTAAATAATGGCCTATTGTAATCTATCAGTTTTTCTGTTTTAACATTGTTGTTATGTATCTCTGCTGAATTCTTTTTGTTCTGTTTGCTTTCTAGATTCGGTGATTGTTGCTGTCAAACCAAATCCACCAGCTAAACATATTCAAGATGGATTTGATGACGATGATGACATGGTACAACTGAATAAGTAATGCATTTTATATATTTCTCAAATAACATAAATTGTTCTCAAACAGAATTAATTATTTTTATCTTAATTTTTGAGTTCCTAGAAATTTCAGCTGCCACAATCAACAACTCGTTGGAAGAGAAGGCTTTACTTTTTTCTGCATAATAAACTAAAGCTTCCTGGTAAGCATATGGTGGCGTTGCTTTTACATATTGAAATAACAATCTGGTGATCATGTTTCGTTTCCTTTTTCAATGATAGGCATCCTTTTGATGGCACTTTTTTCTCTCAGTCTAAAGATGTGGTCTCTAATTATTTTATGGTTCATTTTGGCACCTGTGGCACATAGATGGGATCTTGGACCTTTATATGTGAGTTGCTTGTTTTTATGCCCTTTGTTTGTGAATACATTGCACCAGTTCTGTTTGGTCTGTAATTACTTTGTCTTTGTTTGCTGCTTCAATGGCTTATTTGTGAAAGACATCCAGCTTTACATCTTTTAGTGCTCAATCTTAACTGCATGCCATGATATGTACCATACTTTGTATGGCCTCTTAGAGCTCTCTTCAATCTGCTTATTGCTAGATCGATCTGTTTGGGTCATATGGGAAGAACTAGCATATTCAGAAAAGCATCCACCTAATGGCTTAAGCTGTTCTTCCTATCTCTTTGCTTCCATGCCACATGTTTCCTTCTCAGACTTCCATTATCGTCCCTTGTTATTGGAGTACTGTATATGGATGTATTTTGAGCCTGGGCTACTGGAACCTTTTGCTTCTCAGGTGGTGGCGAACTCTGCAGCTTGCATAGTGTGTGACTCCAACCTGAAAGATCCATTTACTAGTTACCCAGACTAGGTGGAGGCCCTATTTGAAGAAATCAGGCTTGACTACAAACTAAAAAATTGTTATGATCTCGAGTCAGATCTAGCCGATTTACTTGGCTTTGTCGTTCAACTTGCATGCTATAAATTTATATAGCTTACTTTATTTCTTGCTAATCCGGTTGTGTTTTGACTATATTGAAAATTTTAGTAATTAGCAATGAAAAAATTGCAGTTATTGTTGCTACGGAACAGAAATTTATTGCAATGTTGCATAGTTCCATCATGTTACCCATATCTTTTATGTGATAAAGTCTCATGCTTTAATATATCCAGATACTAGGCACAGGCTTTTGCATCATCTTCTTCAATCTCGGACGGAGGCAAGCTGGTGACCTCAGGTACTTGCACTAATTTCAATAGTTGCTCTTCTCTCTTTTTGGAGGTTGAGGGATGTTTTTGCATGATAGTTGTGATCATTGGAATAAGATGTACATTGAGTAACAGAAAAATACTGTAACGGTACCCAAGCATGTTCAATTCGTTTGCTACCTAAACCAGTTTCGATAGTGGGATTCACTTCCCAAAACATCCCTTTATGTGCAACCAGGTATTTTCAAATTGGTTCAACATCCACATTCAAGTAGATGCTTGTTCGCATTGTAGGCTAGTTGGTAGATATCCAACAACTTTGGTGTTGCAGGGTGCTTGAACATAGTTATCTAACCATGTGGGTTCTGTCTACATATAGGCTTTTTGTTTATTATTCCACAAGGGGTTCATCCCAACAAAATTATTAGTTAATTAGTTATTTATTTATTTATGACATGAACCGATACCTTCATGAGTTTGAAATGGACACTCTTTTTTTAACTCACACCTGTATGTATTGAATCAGATCAAGTAGTGTTGGGTACCCGGAATGATCTTACCATTTGCTATACCTAGGGTTCAACCCTCTTCCTAGCTTCATGGAATAATTTTACTTTTTCTGTGGCATTCCTAGATATTATTCTTACGATATGTTCAAGCAACAATATAGGCCATCATTTTCATTTTGCTTCTTTCCCTTCCCCCACATTGACCAATAGTAGGTCTTTTATCTTTATCTGGGTTTGGGAGTAACTTTGGATTGCTTGAAAATATGATTGGAAATTTTAGAAGATGTTGATGTTGGATTTCTTAGTTTTACTTACATATTGTTATGTTTGTGGTAATGCAGTGCCTACTCCATCTTCAATGAAGACTTTAGGGAGCTCCCTGGGACCCTCAATGCAGATCGACTAGATCATGATATTCGAGCGGGACAGTTCTAAATTGTTATATTTCAAAATGTATTTACCAAACTGCACAAGTTATTCAACCTTACAGTTGTACGGTGGTTGTAAGTAAGTAGTAACAAATTCAGCCCTTAGTTTTGCATAAATTTTAAATTTTGTGAGCAATAATAGAGTTTTGTGTTGAATGTATTGATTTTAATAATAATAATTTGAATTGCTGGTCTTTGCTCTAGTCAACTAAAAAGGTGGAATTTGTTTCTAAGTGAGATTTTCTTCAAAAAATAGTGATTGAGCTTTATTTTTCTCCAATAGTTTCAAACCTTTCTGAAAAAACGGGTTAGCTGATATGAAACAGTAGCTAAGAAAAATCTTCTGTTGATCTGGCAAAAGTAAATGCGGCATATGGCGGACGTCAGAGGGCATTGCATACCGCCATCCATGAAGCCCTGCTCTTTGGTTTGGTTTTTTTGTTTGTTTGGAAATAAATGGAAAATTACAAGTGTTTGGATCAATAGAAAGACCGAATTTTAGTCCAAAATTAGGTACTATTTTTTATAGGGTCGCAGATGCGTTAGAAATTGAATATAATAGAATATTTTGAATATTCCAAAATATTCTATTATAGAATGTAGACATTCTAAATATAGAATTAACAATTAATGTATATTTCTAGCTAATTAATATATAATTGAGAATTTATTTTGTATTATTTGAATATTAGTTGTTATATCAAAACATATTAATATTCTTTGTTAAAATATGAGTATGATTATTTTTATTTGAATTAATATCATATAAAAAGAGGAACCATGATAAACGGAAGTTATAAAATTTTTTATGCTAAAGATGTTAGCATAAAACATGTATAACGTGCCATGTTAGTTTGAAGAAGGTCATGGTATGGTTTATTTAGACTGGACAGTCAATCTTTATCTGGCGCTTCCTTTCTTTATAATAGGTAGGAAATTGATTTAGGATTAAAACGTCCTTAACTTAACTTGTAAGGATTAAAAAATAATATTCAAATAGGTCTTGCAACATATATTGCTCAGTGAAATTGAGGTTGGAGGAAGGATGTGATTAACTCCGTAATGGCAAAGCGAATTATAAAAAAATTTCAGACTTACAGTGTTTGACACTTTGTAGCCAAATCTAAAATTAAAATTAAGAGACAGATTGAGAATTTTAATGTAAAATGGAGCTGGAGCAGGTCTTGAAATAAGCTAAAATTATGGTCAGTTTATAGAAGTCCATACTGAAATTGATAAGTTGTAAGACTGAATTTGCAAACGTTTGATATTTTGGGGTGCATATGTGCGATCATGGTGCGATTATACTAACACTAATGCACCGGATCATTAAATGTGCTATGGACAAAGCATCACCAACTCAATGAATAGGATAGCATCACCAACTCAATGAATAGGATGTTGCCCTTCTTTCAACCCCTTCCTCCTTAAATTTAGAGTACATAATTGATCTCTTGCAAATTGAATTGAAAAGCGGTAAATTAGTTTTTTCTTCAGAATTAAATTATTTATTTATCCATTGATTCATACTCCATATTTATTATTTTAAGATGAAAAGTTAGTATATTGTGTGAAAATTGAGTGAGTTCATGTCAACCGAAGTTTATTTATTCAAATATAGAGTTGGTACGTACGTGCTAATCTAATCCAGGGATTAATCAGTAATTATCTAACATGTTTGCGTTCATGAATGCGGGACCACAATAATATAAAAAGACAAAAGAATCCTCGACCCCCACTAAAACAGACCTCGGGTTTCTACGTTGACTAAAAGCCCAACTTTCCTTAAAAAAGATATAACTAGCAGTGGGGACACTATGGTCATTCAAAAAAAAGTATGGCCCCAAAATTGTGAAACAGTGGTTGAATCACAGTCTGGCAGACAAATTTAAAAGTCCACCTGGCAAGTAAAGTAGGCTCCATCAGTATCTGCTGGCGCATGACGTGGACCCATGAAGACTTGTATGATTATTATTTTATTTTATTTAAAAATTATAGTAAATAATAAATCAGTTTTTAATATGAAGATTTTGCTAAATGCCAGGTCAACTAAGAACCAACAACTACACCCAACAACAGAAAACCAAAATTCAAATTACAAGAATACAAAATTTCTAGAGAGAGAGACTCTAACTTCTTCCTTTCTCTCTCTAAAACCCAAACAAAAAACAAAAGTCTTCGCTCTCTCTCTCTCTGTTTTTACTTTCACTTTCTTCGCTGATAGCTACTTTTGCTTTTTATTTTCCGGAGCTTCATTTCAAAAGAGAGAAGTTAAAGAAGAGAAAAAAAAAAAAATCCTTTTATTTTATTTAGTTTATTCATTTTTATTTTCCTTCGTTTTCTTGGCGTCCAAACAGAAGGTGGCGAATCAAATGTGATGGGAAGTGGACTCTCCTCTCTCTTCCCTTGCTTGAAACCGGCAACGAACCGGACTCAAAACGACCAACCGGACCTCATCTTCACTGCTTCTGAGCCGTTGGATGAAACCCTAGGTCACTCTTTCGTCTACGTTCGATCTTCTAACCGCTTTGTTTCTCCTACTCCTTCTGATCGTTTTCTTTCTCCTTCTCACTCTCTTCGTTTTTCGCCTTCTCGTGCTGGTACCGGTTCTGAAACCCGACCCGCCGGCTTACCTGAGACTGGAGGTTTTAAGTCCATTTCCGGTGCTTCTGTTAGTGCTAACACTTCCACGCCCAGAACTGTCCTTCAGCTTGATAATTTTTACGACGATGCCATTGACAGTAGCGCTGCTGGTGTTAGTGCTGGTGGAGTGAGGAGTAGTGTTGTGAACGTCGATGGATTTGACTGCACGGCTTCGTTTAGCGCGCTGCGGTTGCAACCGGTGCCACGTGGCGGCGAGGGGTTCTTCATGTCGGGTCCCATTGAGCGCGGTGCACTTTCAGGTCCCCTCGACGCTAACTCCGGTGCCGACAACAGCGGACGGGTTCATTTTTCGGCGCCACTTGGTGGCATTTATGTGAAAAAGAAACGGAAGAAGGGAATTTCTGGTATCAAGAAGGCCATATATCGGAATTTATCGGAAAAGAAACGGCCGTGGGTGGTGCCGGTACTGAATTTCGTGAACCGGAAGGAAAATTCTGGAACTGGAGAGGAGAGGGAGAGCAGAGATGAGAGTAATGTGCAGTGGGCGTTAGGGAAGGCGGGAGAGGATAGGGTACATGTGGTTGTATCGGAGGAGCAAGGTTGGTTGTTTGTTGGGATTTATGACGGGTTTAACGGTCCTGATGCGCCTGAATTCTTAATGGGGAATCTGTACAGGGCTGTATACAATGAGCTGCAAGGATTATTCTGGGACGTTGAGGAGGCTGAAGAGGCGAGTAACATAGAATCTACAATTGTAGTTGAGAGTGACAATACAACAAACCCGTCAGTAGAAAAAAATGGTACAAGTGATGACAAGAGTTTAGTCGGTGAAAGAGAATCGAATTTGGTTCCCCACGATCAAGAAACTACTACATCAGGTATTTCAGCAAAGGAAACAGTTGTTGAAAAGGGAACTGAATCGTGCTTGGCGCCCCATGAAAGGGTCAAGAAGGTTACGTTCCAGTCAGAGGGAACAGAGATTACACAGAGAAGGCGGCTATGGGAATTTCTAGCTGAGGAGGAGGCGGAAGATGGGCTTGATCTTTCTGGGTCTGATAGATTTGCATTTTCTGTTGATGATGCAATTAGTGTTAGCAATGCTAGCAATGCAGGATCGGCTGTTAGTAGAAGGTGGTTATTGCTGTCAAAATTGAAACAGGGATTGTCAAAACACGGGGATAAGAACTTGTTTCCGTGGAAATTCGGATTGGAGGGAAAAGAGGACAAGGTGGAGAGTAGTAGAACGGAGGAGAGGATTTTGAGGAGAAAGCGGAAGGTGGGACCTGTGGACCATGAATTGGTATTAAGGGCTTTATCAAGGGCTCTAGAGGTGACTGAAGTGGCATACTTGGACATGACTGATAAGGTTTTAGATACAAATCCGGAGTTAGCATTGATGGGTTCATGTTTGTTGGTGGTGTTGATGAGGGATGAGGATGTGTATGTGATGAATGTGGGAGACAGCAGGGCAATTGTTGCACAGTACGAGTCACAAGAGGCTGGCTCTAGTGTGGATGGCAATGGGTTGAGCATGGAGGATATAGCAGAGGGCCCTGCTCAAGTGATGGGATTGACTGCATTGCAGCTCTCCACCGATCACAGCACCAGCGTTGAAGAAGTAAGTCTTCTGTTTAATACTTTGATGGCTATTCTGTTCTTTGTGTTAGGTTTTATTTGCAAATAATGTGCTTCAGCTTATCAAGGTTAAAAAGTAGTAGTTGGATGTGATTATGTAGTTGAATTTCTGTCCAACTAGGCATTGACAGGAATTCTAGTGCTTCTTGCTTGGCCTGGATTTTGTCTGTTATATGTTTTGAATTGAATAGTAATTGGTGGTTCTAACCATTAGAAGAATACTGAAATTGACAATTCATGTAAGTTCATGAACTTTTAGCTGCTTCTGCTATAGTATGCTTCAGCTAGTTTTGCATAAAAAATATGATCAGCTGTAAGTCGCATGGGTTTGTCTCGTTGTTTCTTCAAGTCTCTGTAATATTTTACCTCTATCCATGTTCTACAGGCTCATGACTTTTTCTCATGGTTTCATTGATTTTCTTTAGTATCTGAGTTAGTGTTTTGGATATCTTGGTTTGAACTGTGGTTCTGTAGGAAAGGAGACCTCTTGTGGCTTTGCATTAGGATCCTTGTGGTCCTTACTATAACTATTTCAAGTTCTATTAATTGTTCCAATTCACAGTATCATTTCTCACTTTGATTGGAGACTGAAGACATTCCTTGATATGTTTTTCCTAACAATCCCTTTCCCTTAAAAATCTTACTATAAACACTTGATGCTAATTCATTTCCCTGTGAATTTCTTTTCATTTCTTGATATTTAGCCTTTTTAAAGTCAATCTCCGAGGAAGCTTCCTTTAACAATTCTTGCTGTTTTATCATATTCATATTGCTTTGTATGATACAATAGAAAACTTAGTTGCAAGTTTACTTTTCTGGTTGTATGCTAAAAATATTAGATACTTCCTTTGTCAACATCCTTTGACTGTTTGTATTTGTATTTATGTTTAAATTGATTGTTAGGTGTAATCTTTTGTTTGTGGATTAAGACTCATTACCTGAAATCACTCCTCCCTCATATCATGTTGTACCTGTGCTGCAATTTTGCATAAAGAGATGTCATGTAGGTTTGCATTTAGAGTTAGCTATTGTTATTTTATTTCTTTTTATTTTATCTTGTATCATTCTTTTAGTAAACTGACACTGTGTTGTTATTTTTTCACCTGTACGTATATTTTACTTCTGGAGATGTTGTCTTGTAGGAAGCCATGTAGCTGTAGGTTGGAAGCTTGTCCTAAATATGGCTGTTTTGCAGATTATTTGCAAATTTGCTATTGTACGTTATTTGTCGTGTAACTACTGACCTTGATAAATATGTGTTTTGGGCAGTATTTGTTAATTTTGCTTAACTATTCTACAATATTTGTTGCTAACTAGACTCCCTTGCTTTACTGATTGCAAACTGTAGGATTATGTTCGTGAAATTGTTGCTTTTTTCATTATGTTTACCCCTAAATCCCACACATCTTTGTGGTATGAAACTTGCATACTTCTTCCAATCTGATGCCTGTCAGTTTAGATAGGAATGTTTATGCTTTCTATTCCAAAAGCGTATAATATGGATGCTCTCTCTCTCTGTCTCGCGCGCGCGCACACACTCACACTCTTTCACAGATATCCAACCTTCCTTTAGAAGTCTTTGTTGAGGCTTACAATAAATTGAGGAGAAATTCTATGATGATTTGGCAGCCGCCTTATTGTAAAGGATTTGTGATTTTAATGACTATCTTTGTATCAAATATCTTTCATCGTTTATTTATTAGGGACTTATGGTAGTTGGTGCCACTTTTGAAGGTTTTCTGTATTTTCCTATGTCAGTAAAGAAGTTTATAACATTGAAGAAATATTGATTGATATCATGTTTGCTTCCTGAATTGTTGAAAAGATAATTTTTATAATATACAATATACCAATATCATTTCTGAAATTTGGGTTTGATTAAGAATTATATTGAAAGCCCATTATTCTGTTACCTTTTTTTTAAATTTATTTCTAGAAGGATTAAGCTTGCCACATATCATGATTTTGACACGTATATTTGTGTTCTATACAGGGACAAGTATTTGAATGTTTTGTAATGTGCATGTCCAAGTACCCTTTTGTTTGCCTATATCTGAAATGACAAAGTTTAGTACCACTGATAAATTTTTAAACTTTTATCTTGCTTGTCACCTATTATGATATTGATGCCTATATCTGAAATGACAAAGTTTAGTACCACTGATAAATTTTTAAACTTTTATCTTGCTTGTCACCTATTATGATATTGATGGATGTATAATGTTTGTAATTGACTTCCTGTTCACTTCACACAGGAAATCTTAAGAATCAAGAATGAACACCCAGATGACAGCCAATGTATTGTGAATGATAGAGTGAAAGGACGTCTCAAGGTTACCAGAGCGTTTGGGGCTGGATTTCTAAAACAGGTTTCTGAAATGAATTTCTATTGCATAGATTTCTGTTGAGCTTGATAGTCTTCTTATTTAATTCTCCTGCTTGATGGAAAAAGGCTCTTTGAGAGTGAACGAATTCTGTTTGCTGCTTTGCTTTCTCTAATTGAAGACTGCATTGCATATTTACATCCAATTCATGCGATTGAATGTGACATTTTGACCTTCCGCTATCACATTAACACTTGGTCTTCTTCTAGTTTATTTATCATGCATAGTTCATATCAAACATTTTGTGGTAACAATAATACATTGTTAACTTGACAAAATATAAAACAGACATCTACTCAAAGTAAATGAATGGGGATGAGGATTTATGATTCTATATGGTATTTTTGATGTGAATTTAGAAAATGAGTTGATTATGAGCATGCACTACATGCACCACTCTACAAGCACATGCATAAAGGTCATATAATATTAGTGACATGGAATTTTGTAACAATGGTTTATATATTACTATATGGGATGTTCATTTTGCGAATATCATAAACTATATAGCCCTACATCAGGTTATTGGTGTTTTTCCATCCATTAGATATTTGGCTCCCTTTTTGGGGTAGCTGAGATAGCACGAAGACATAATTTTATCATGAAAGCCTAATAATTAATTGATGAATGCCTCTGAGATGTTACATGTGCACACGTCTTTGAAATTAGAAATGTTAAGTTGCTAACAGGCCATATTGTGTAATTCAGTGGTGTGGCCAGGGAACTGGATTTTGGATGCTTCAAATCATGTAAACAATAACAAAATTGTATTTGCCAATTGTAGAGTAGCTGAGCTCAATTAAAGAGAATTTATTTTAGGATAGCTTATAATTTAGCATTGCACAAGAATAGAATGATTTACATAATGATATAGCATGTTTGTTGGTGCAGCCCAAATTCAATGATGTGTTGTTGGAGATGTTTCGGAATGAGTATATTGGCACTGCACCTTACATATCCTGCACGCCTTCGCTTTGTCACCATCAATTGTGTCCAAGTGATCAATTTTTGGTTTTGTCATCTGATGGGTTATATCAGTATCTGACCAATCAGGAAGTGGTTTCTTATATCGAGGGATTTATGGAGAAGTTTCCAGATGGAGACCCTGCACAGCACCTGATTGAGGAGCTTCTTTCCCGCGCAGCTAAGAAAGCTGGTAAAGCTGGTTTCTTTTTTTTTTGATATTTTTTCATTTCTATGTTAGTTGCTTGATCTGCTTATTCTTGAATTATACATAATGTGGAGAAGTAATTCTAAGATTAATTGGAAGCGCATTACTGAAAATTGAAACCCTTTGTGTGTGGCCCATAGGCCAAGGGAGGGGAAAAAAATGATATTCTGTATTTCTTCCTGGTGGGGTAGCTAAGAATTGTTGCCAACAAGTATAACAAATATAAATGAAAAACCGCATACTGTTTTGTGGGGTAATCTCAAGAGTAATAGGGTGTTGTAAACAAGATGGTACATGCACTTGCAGTTTTCTTTTGGTTGCTTACTTCAGAGCCTAGATTCTATTGATTTTGTACAAAGCATTGATGCATTTGTGAAAATGGGTTGAGTATGTTGCTCTATGCATGCCATGACTAGAGATTTGGTTGCCATATTTTTTGTCTTTTTCTGGTCAATACTGCCAACTCTGAAGTTAAGAAAGGAATTTTGCCAGTAGCTAAACTATATTAATGCGCAGCAATTCTCACTGGAGTTGGTGTGTTGCACAAACGAGATCTGATAAATTCCATCACGTTCAATTGATTGCCTCATGATTTTCAACATTCTGTTGGCTGTCTGCAGGGATGGATTTCCATGAATTACTAGACATCCCACAGGGAGATCGCCGGAAGTACCATGATGATGTTACTGTTATGGTGATATCTCTTGAAGGTAGAATCTGGAAGTCATCGGGGAAGTATCTTTGAAATCTTCTTATATAACCGTCTGAACTGGCGACCACCCTCCATAAAATTATAAACGCAGTTTCAATTCTCCAGTTGAGTCTTCTGCAAAGCAGCAGTTTAGAGAGAAAGGCGACCCATTTTTTCTTGGGTTAGAAGACCTAAGTTTCAGTGCTATACACAGTTAACAGACGCAACTAGAATGATACAAGCAAGAGACTAATGCTAGGTAGCCATGAATAGTTGACTAGACCTCCTGAGGAAATCTGATCATGCGGTTAGTAGTATATGCTCCTTGGGAAATTAAAGAGTATGAAAAGAAAAGGCATTTTTTCCCTGTTTGTTTTTTAAATTAAAAGCAATGTTCCTATTAGATATTTTCGATAGAAGTATTCATAGGTGCCTTATTTTTGGTTTTTAGAGCCAAAATCTGGGCGTAGGGAGAGGGTTCTCTGTAATATGGTGGGGGTATACCGAACTCGAACATTTCCTTGTCTCAAATGAGCTCTGTAATTTTGAAGGTGGATTTCCGCCACTGCGGTTCAAAAAAATTTATTTTTCTTTCAACTCTTTTTCTGGTTTGCTTGTTTGCCTGTAAAGTAAAAAGATATACTCTAGGAAAGATATAGGCCTTTATCATGAATTGTAAACAACATTAGTATACTGGTAAATGATTTGAGCCTATTGGCTTCAGAAGCATCAGTCATTATGCAGAAACAGTCGTGAAACAGCAAAAGTTACAGAAATTTTTTACTGAAGGCAATCGACCATCAGCTATTTCCTAATTATGCAGATTTTTGGCTTTTCTATCTGAGCCCTATGTTGGAATTTTCCAGCCACAAGCGAAATATGCTTAAAATGAAGTTTTACGCCAAATTTAAGTGCTCAACTACATAAATACTCGAGATGTGCAGCTAAGTCAAAAGTAGAACGTATGGGAATGTGATATCAAAAAAAAAAAAATGCTGATACTGATTTACTTGCCATACAAAAATAAAATTACATGTTTCAATAATTTAATCATCTGATTCTGAGTAACAGCTTAGCTCATATCTCATACTGTAATGGGAGAGGGATTTCTTGATTGCACCCAGGTGACTAAATCTTCCCGAGTTGCCACGAAACAACCGGCTCTTTCTTCACTCGGTCTAAATGGCACAGCAAGTTTCTCTGCGTGGGAAGCAAATGCATTAGCTAGTCCTTGAGCAAACTTGTGTGTTCCTGTTCCAGTGTGAGCTGAAAATACTTCAGGCAATGCTTCATTACGCTCCACAAATTTGGTCAAAGTCCCCATCCACTCTTCAAGTGCAGTATGAGCTGCACCAACTGACAGTGACCGAACATCCAAACTCCATATGTCTGCTGTTTTGTTGTGCAAATCTGGATATAATCCATAAAGGGTTCCTAAATAAAGTAGCTCATGAGCTCTTCCATGTAGATTTCTTGTTCGACATATATCAATCAAACAGTTACAAAATGGTCTCCTTGCCTCAACTGCAGTTTCACTCACAATACTCTTAAACTGCTCGTTGATCGTCTCAAAGCTGGTTTCTTCTTCCTCAATCAACTTCAAAAATGCAACCAACTTCGGATTAGCTCGCTGCAAACAAGCAAGTACCTTGTCTGCATCGCTACTCTCCTCGCATAATGACACAACGGACAGCAAGCAACCGCAGAGTCTGTCATCGGGATTCACTCCTTTCTCCACTGAAACACTAAAAACTCTAACCAAATCATCAATTCTCTTAGCTTTCCCTAAGCACTGAATCAAACAAGTGCATCCCATCACATTAAGATCAATGCCTGATTCAGACATCTCTTCAAACAATTCCATTGCCTTATTAGCATTCCCTCCGCTGCCATATATATTTAGCATTGCTGTGTAGCTCCAACTATCAGGTCTACAAAGTTCTGATCTCTTCATATCTTCAAACAATTTGTCAGCCTCATCCTCCAATCCAAGGTCAGCACACATGCTCAACAATGTATTATACAAAATGAAATCCATCGGCCAGTTATTTGACCTTATTCGCTTCCACAAGTCAATTGCATCCTTTGCCCACCTAGCCTTGCCATAAATCTTAGCCAGTGCAGTAATAGTCTTCTCATCTGGGGCTAGCCCCGATTCGACCATTTCCTCAAACAAACTCCTGGCTAGCCCTGGCTTCCCTGCCTTACCCATTGCCTCGAGCAATGTATTGTAAACAACCACATTAGGCTGTACACCTAAAGATTTCATTTCTTGCAAAACATACCTAATTCCATCATAATCCCCAGCTTCACCAAACATCTTAGCTAAAACAGAAAATGCAACTGGGTCAGGTTTCCACCCACTGGCCACCCCTCTCTCATACAAACTTAAAACCTCCTCAACTTTACCAGATTTAGCATAAACATCTAGAATAGCAGAATATGTAACCTCATCAGGCATCAAACCAGTTTTATACATTCTCTCAAACCATTCCAATGCTTTATCAAACATGTTACACCTTTTAGCACAAGTTATAATAGTTGAATATGTAATATTATCAAGCTCAATTTCATTGCTTACCATATCTTTCGCAAGCTTCTCAATCAGCTCAAATTGTCTCCCAAACCTCAAAGACTTCATAGTAACATTGTAGAATATGGCTTCCATGGGAAATAAATTCTGGGTCTTCAACCAATTGAAGAAAAGATAAGCCTTTTGCCATGGTTTCAAGCTATTAAGCACCAAAAGAGCATCTTCTCTAGTTAGTGGAAAAGGGATTTGTTCAAGGAGAGAAATGAAAGTGGATTCAGTAGAATCACAGTTATTTAGCTTCTGTGCAAAGAGTCTTAGCTCTTTGAGTTTAGGATTTACCGAGTAAGGAGACCTCTTTTGCCTTTGAAGCGAAATCACAGATTTTTTGGGTTTAGTGGGGTTAACCCAAATGGACTTTGGTTTGGATAAGAGATTGGTTTGATTATTTTTGGTGGTGGAGAGAGTGGTTGCAGAGAGAGGTTTGAGTTGTTCAGATAAAGAAGGGTTTTTCTTAGGTTTTGCAGATTCTTTGAGGTTGTTGTGAGATTGAGAGGAGTTGCAGAGAATAGTTAGTCTATTTCTGAAAGGATTTTGCCTTTTATGATTTGAATTTGGTATTGTAAGATGAAATTCTGGAGCTGCAGAGAGATTGGCAGCCATGGCTGAGAATGGGATACTGCTTGTTTCAACAAAAATATCTGATGCCTGCCTACTTGCTTATCTACTCTCACTGCTAGGCCTTCCATCATATATTGCTTTCTTCGTATATGTAACTCGGCGACAGAATGACAACACCAAATTCATAAATTGACGCCTAAACTTTTATCAATTTTCCAAACGAAATTCTGAATTTTATGTAATTTTCAATTATGCACCTCAAAGTTGAAATTTTATAATAAACAGGGAAAATTACTATTTTGTTCCTCACATTCCACATATTAGACTATCTTGTCTCTATATTTTGCAAATTAAACTATTTTATTCATGTTGTTTAGACAAATATACTCTTTAGTCCTTATATTAATTTTTCATCCGAACGCAGTTGAAATATTTTCGTAATCCCTAAAATACCCATTTGCAGTTCCATCTCTATTTACAATCAAATTCGCAGTTACTAAAGGGTAAGGTTGAGCATGTGATTTGATCCTTTGGGGATATCCGCTAATCCGATCTGCTTAGGAATGATTTTTTCAGATCCGTTGGGTTTCGGGGCGGGAACGAGTTTTGGTTAACCCGCCCTGAACAAGTTTTGGTTAACCCGCCCTACTGAAAGGCATATACGTAATTAAACCTAGGTATTTCTTTAATTTCCATTGTTAGCAGGCGCACAAACCTTCCTCTCTTCTGTTCTCTCTCGCTAGCTACCTTAGAGCATTTCCAATAGGCTCTTTATTTAAGTAAAACTCTCTATTTT
>CATIWJ010216697.1:0-17428 GCA_949640765.1 Croton laevigatus | reverse complement strand
TAGCTTATTAATTCATGTTTGTTTTTGCATTGTGAGTTCGAGAGAACCATTTGTGAATTGATAACCCGCAATTAAAAGAAGTTGCATGCAAACCTAGAGATAGGTCGACATAAATCCTCTAGATTGGAGTCAAATCCAATACTGGGGACTCATTAAATGAATAATGCGAGACTAGGGGTTTTAATTAAAACGAGAGTTCAATTAATCAACCTAGGATTAGACGTTAATTAGCTCGAGAGAGTAATTAATATAATCTAGGAGTTCCTACGGTCCAACGACGATAACAATCAATTAATTCGAACGAGTCAAGTTTAAGTGTTAGGGGATTCAAAGTCTAGACGCAACTTTTATCTCTGTTTGATAAATCACTGTTCTTTTGGCTTTTCTATGTTAATTTAATGTTATTTGTTCTCTCTTTTATTTGTTATTTGTTTTTAATTATTTAAATCAATTGCTTAAATTTGCCGGTTAGATAATAGGAAGAGAGTTAGTACTAGTACTCGCTAGTCCCTGTGGGATACGACACTCGGTACTCTGGTAGCTATACTACGGAACGATAGGTGCACTTGCCTAATGATCTGTGGCGTAGTCGCTCAGATTAATATCAGATGACATCGACGATTACAACTAGATTTCCTCTTTCCATAGTCCTTTCCAAAGTTGACAATGGCAACCCTTCTAATCTCAACATATCTCTTGAATGGCTGCACGGATTCACCATTAAAATGCAAAAATCAGAATCTAAATTTCAAAAGACGAAAATGAAGCTGTAATAGATGAAGATGAAGCAAAGAGTACTCACCATTTTGATGTCGTAAGGTGTGTAAGCTTTAAAGCCAAAGTTAAAGAGAGAGAGAGAGAGGCGGACAGAAGAAATGAGAAGTGCTTAGGGTTATTTCACACTTTCTAAATAGGAGTTAACCAAAATTTTTATGGGCCCTGGGCGGGTGCCCCTCTTGCCTTTGCCCAAGGACGGCCCGATTCAAGCATGGTTCCTGTTTCACATTAATGTGGCCCGTTCCAAAACAGTCGCTTTGGATTGGACAATAACTAGATCTAGTTATTATACAATTTTTATTGACACATTATCTTGTTATCTTGACAAATGACAATTCAATATACATTAAAGATAATTTATTAATCATTCTTTTTCATTGTTTTAATGATATATCAATTAAACTAAAACAAATTATAACAGCAATTATTTCAACAAAAATAGAAATTTCATTTCTCTTGAAATACTTGATTTATTACACATTTTATTTAATTTTCATCAAATTAGATATATCGCACCTTATTTTTTTTCCAATTAATAAAATATAGGAAAAAATACTATTTTGTCTCTATATTTTTCGAAATTGAACTAATTTGTCTCTATATTTTACATAATAGTCTATTTTGTCTTCGTATTTTAGAAAATTATATTATTTTATCCTTTTTCGCTAAAAATTGTGACGAAAATTAACAAGTCATGTCTTATTTGAACCATTTCTTTATCCTAAGTATAAATATAACCTTAGTTTTGACAAAAATAACATCTATTTTTTAAAATAACTAAAAAATCAATCGGTCATTCGAACATTTTTTTTTTAAATTTTTCGGCAAATATGTGTTGTTTTAATCAAAATTAATGTTATATTTCTAAACAAAAAAAAAAATTCAAATGAGACATGATTTGTTAATTTCTGTAGGGGTAACAAAAGTTTATCCGACCTGTTAACCCGACATAAACCTAACCTGAAATTAGCGGGTTAAGGTTGAGATTTTCAACCTATTTAATTAAATGGGTCGACACAAACCTGACCTTAAATTTAAACAGATCAAGTTAGGGTTGAAAATTTCAACCCAAAAAGTGACATGTCTATATTGTTTACTGTTCATAATAATAATAATAATTTACTTTCTCTAATAATAATAATACTACTAATAATAAGTATTATTATTATATGATTCTAATTTACTTTCTCTAATAATAATAATAATAATAAGTATTATTATTATATGATTCTTATTATTATTAAAAGAAAGAAAACAAAATGGACAAAAAGAAAGAGAAGAGAAAGAAAAATGAATAAAGAAAAAAGAGAGAAAGAAAGAGATTTTCGACCACCTAGGGGTGTCAAAAGCTGATCCGACCTGCTGACACTTATTATTATTAGAGAAAGTAAAATATTATTATTATTAAAAGAAAGAATACAAAATGGACAAAAAGAAAGAGAAGAGAAAGAAAAAAGAATAAAGAAGAAAGAGAGAAAGAAAGAGATTTTCGACGAGCTAGGGGTGTCAAAAGCTAATCCGACCTGCTAACACAATACGAACCCAACCTGAAATAAATGGGTCGACACGAATCTGACCTAAAATTTAAATAGATCATGTTAGGGTTTGGAGGTTTTCAACCCGAAGACCGAAATTTAAATAGATTAGGTTAGGGTTGGGGGGTTTTCAACCCAAACCTACTCGACACGAATACGAACCTAACACGACCTCACCTGTTTGACACCCTTAAATTTCTGTCACTGTTTCCAGCAAAAATGGATAAAACAATATAATTTTTTTTAAAACACTGCAACAAAACAGACTATTATATAAAATACAGAGATAAATTAGTTCAATTTCAGAAAACATAGGGACAAAATTATATTTTTCCGTAAAATTTATTTTGTAAAGAAAAAGTTAATTTCATAAATTTTAGCTCAACAAGACAACAACAAAAAATTTTTGTCATTGTTTTATGGGAGAATAACTCTAGGGCCCTAGAGATTTGCTCTAATCTGCTCTTAAATCCTTGGATTTTCTAAAATATGCTATCAGGTCTCTCACATTTTGAAAAATTATACTCTGGGGTCCTCTTATTAGTTTTCCATTCATTTTGCCATTCTAAGAACCAAAATGGAAATTTTTCAGGACTAAAACGGTAATTTTCTCATCTCCTACCTTTCAGCATGACCAAAATGAAAATTTTCCACCCCTAAAACTCAATTCTATTTTTTGGTGGTGAAACTTGTAAATGAATATACCAAATTAAAGCTTTGAGGACCCGATTGAAAACTCAGTCATTTCTCCCTTTCTAGCTAACCAATGTCGGAGATCTTGCTGTTAAAAGACTCCCCAGTGATTAGGGAGTCTATTGGTGGCCTTGATTCACTCAAAAAAGATCGAAAACAAGCGACCGTTGCGATGGTTAAAAATCGTAATTTTTTGCCTTTCCTTATGATTTTAAGCCAGCTTTCAGGCTAAAGGAGGCGATGGAATTTTTTATTATAGTGCCTAAATGTTCTTCATCAACCAGGCTTCACTCTAGCTGTGGCGGCATTCAACTATTCGTCCCGATTTTCAAGCTTGCTGAGAGAGAAAGAGAGAGGACATAGGGGTTAGATGAGGAAAATTACCATTTTCCTGGAATTCTCTCTCTAAAACTGAAAAATTTAAATGGTCGCCATTGCCACCTTCGAGCTTCTCCCTACTGCATGCGCCACATTGCCGGAAATTTGATGTCGAGACAAAGCCAATGCCACCAACTGTGCTTCCATCAGTTGCCGGAGTGGCTCACACACACTTATCAAAGTTCATGCAGTGTTTTATCTCTAAACCTAGATTTTTCAACTGTATTTTTCGAGACTTGCTGGTAATCGGATGTTGAAAATAAGGACATATTACAGATTCTTACATCGATAACTTCAATTTAGTATACTCACTTGTCTCGTTTTTCGCCAAAAATGGAAGTCGAGCTTTGGGTTTAGACACTTTTATGTTTAGTTCTTATAAAAATATTCAATCTGGTCCTTTTGACAAAGTTCAGTTTAATACTTTAACCTTTTTTTTTTTTTTACAGAAGGGTTAAAGTGTGTAACGATCATAAAATAGAGGTACTAAAAAAATAATATTAAAAAGCAAAGACTAATTTTTAATATGCACAAAGAAGAATGACCAAAACATAATAAACACAAAATTTAATTAAACTTGTGGAGAGTGGAATTTGAACCCACGCCCTTTCGGACCAAAACCTTAATCTGGCGCCTTAGACCAACTCGGCCATCTCCACATGATGTTTGTCATTACAAAATTGATTTTTCTAATTTAATAATACGAGATTGAACAGCATCAAATGCTCCATCCGCTTTGGAAGGATGAGTTATAAGAGCGCATGTTACTTCCAATTTTGTATTGAAGATAGAGATACATGAATGGAACAACTGAGGACGCATGCTACAAGTTCTACTTTCATAAGCTCTCTTTATTCAAAGACATTCGATACAAGGACAATGGATGTGTTTTAACTTGATTTGGGATTTGTTCTAATGGTAATATGGGGAAGATTGTTCATGCTCATATGATAGCGAGTGTAGAGATATATCAATTTCTATATCAACATAAAACAACTAAATTAATCAAAGTGTAAAAAGTTATTCATGCATCAAGTCCAAACTCATCATCCTCAACCCTTACATATCTTCTAAGGTTAAAGGTGTCTGTATAGCATTTAAATATTTCACAAAACTAACTCTTGATTGAAGAAAATATGGACAGAGAGATGTTTCAAGTAATTACTATAAAAATATATGTGAGCTGAATTTCCCTTGTATCAAATAAAAATGGGCAAAAACAAGATCACTGATAAACCTTGGCCGTTTTGGGGGCTGTTTCCATCTGGTTACCAATCCTAAAATGCTTCAATTCATTAGTATCGTGCTGCACCCTTCCAGTGACTTCCAGGCATAAACCATTTGCTAGGCTCCTCTCCGGCTGCTTACCCTTAACGGCCTTTTTACTAGGGCCAGGATCCATAAAGATTGGTTGAATTTTAAGATTTGGGTTTGGTTTGATTCGGTTCACTTCCCTCTCTCTTTCATCTGATGGCCTCAATATTCTGTTTTCTGATTCCATTTCTGAAATTTCATCTTGATTGACCAACACCTGCAATTTGTATAAGCAAAATATATAGTGAATGAACAACACCAAAATGCAGGTATAAGCATTGCCTAATGTCTCCTATAAATATAAGTTACAAAATGAAATCAATACGGCAAAGAACAATATGAAAGTAGAGTAATTATGGCCAAAAAAAATCCATAACCATAACAACCGAGTGATGGAAAGAATGTTAGTGAACAGAATGAATTGCATCTATTAATTTATCAAGGCACTCAACAATATTTTCAGAGTTAAATTTAAATGCAGAAAATAATGTTAACTTGTTTTGAGCCGCAATAAATAGAAGTTAAAGAGTGATAAATCCCATCTGCATTAGTTTAATATGACGGTAAACAATGAAAATTGAAGCAACTTGGGAGAAAAATTTACTTGATAAACATATCATAGATTATGAATAAAAGAGAGCTCAGCAGTGAAAAAATCAGGGAATAAGAACAATGTCCAATTAGAAGACAAGGATACGTAAAATATATACCTTGCGCCCAACCAAGTCAAAAGTCACAACTACTTTATTTCGCGTTGCCTTTTCAGCTTCCTCCATCTCGTCCTTTTTCTTCATCAGAAGTTCTTTTTCCTGGAAATTTTATGGAAACAACAAAGGTAAGCACTAGTGCATGATTCAACTGCGAGAAAGCCATCACTTCATTTTAACAACTTTTCTACCTCCTTTGACAGCCAACTGTTTCCCTCAATCTCATAGTAATCAGTTTGGTCATCAATAACAGTTGTACGAGCTGCAGAATTTCTATCATACTCAACGAGCCTTTTTGCATAAGCTTCAGCTGCCGCCTCAGCATCTGATACTGGAGCCAAATTTCCTTCTAGACCAGCATAGCTGCTCCCTTCCTTTAGAACAAGGGCTCCACAGAAACAGCAAGGCCCCTCTCCTTCCTGCTCACAAACTATCTTTCCACAAGATAAACAATTGCTCACCAGTCTGTGGCTATGGGCTTGGCATGAACATGGTTTCCCCTGTTGGAATACAATGGACCCCTTGGCAGCCTCTGCAAGTGATATCACTTTCCCGGTTTTCTTCTTCCTAGAATTCCCTTGCGCCCCCTTTTGGCTGGACTCACTTGCCTCAGCTCTAACCTTGTTCTCTTGATAACTGGAAACAATATTCTTCTTTGGTTCTGATCTAACTGGTTTCTTGGTTGCGCTGATAGAACTATTGTCAGTTGATGGTTTAACATAGGCGTGAAATTTTGAAGTTTGAACAGCTGGTGCAGTGCTGCCTATATCTGAATGACCTCTACGACGTAAATATTCATCGATCACACTTTTCCCAGCCTCCTGCCCAATGATATTCTGCAAACAAAGATAAAGCAAGATCCATCGAATTTCCATAAGAGTTAATAATACAGTCTGGTGGCACGTTTACAGGCCATGATCCATGAATCAAGAAATTCAATATACCACGCACATTAATTCCTAAAGCAAACAATTAATTTCTGGCATCCGTCTCTATGCTTTATTAATGCATTCCAAATTAGGCTACATAATTAGTGGGCAGCCATTAGATGAAATCAGGGAATAAAGGTAAATAGCTGAGAACTTGCATTTTCTTCCATGGAAAGTGAGATAATTAAGAAACATAGAGTATGACAGAGAAACAGTTCATAACAAGCTATTACGCTACTAGCAATGGTCTCATATGGTCAATCAGCAAAAATAAACATGCAGTTTAATTTATATTAAAGAATTATATGAACAAAAAAGAGCATTTTACATGGAAATTAAAACCTTACGGACCTTTCAAAGAAAAAAAAAGAAAAAAAAAACTATTCGGAGAAATTAAATCATGCAAACAAAAAAAATCTGTGCCCGAAATTCATCGGAATGGACCAAAGATTAAAATTGAAAATGAGATAGAAGAAGATGGAATAGAGAGATTACATCGAGATACTCTTTGGCATCAAGAGGCTGAGCGAGCTCGCAATAAGAGACTAAACCAGAGATGATTTCTCTATCCAAATCTAAACCCGTTTCTATCCTCTGGCACAAACCAACCAGTGCGTCCTCTAGCCACTTGCCTGGCGACTCCATTCTTCCCCAACTCGCTTCACAATTGATTCTTTGCTTATGTTATGTGATTATGACATTGACAGAACGAAAGGGGTTCAAATCTAACCGGGAACCACTGCCAGTTCGGTTCAAATAAATAATTGGTTCGAAAATAGATTGGAAATCGGATTAAGCATTCGAACCGAATCAAATCGGCAATTCGGATCGGCCGGTTCATCACAAAACGACGCCGTTGCTGGATGAAAATTAAAACCCGAAAGCGGTCGACCAATAATCCTTTCTTCGCTTTTCCTGGTTTCAGTGGATTGTAGAGAGAAGGAAATCGCATCACCACCGTCCACCTCCCTCTTCCAGCCAGTCGTTCCTTCCGTTACAGTTGCCGCCTCCGCTGCAGGTAAGTATTCAGATTATTTTAATGTATTTTCCGTCAAAGTTGCTTCATATATTGAATACACATTTTTTGACCATGTCGTTTAGGATGTTTCGTAAGGCAGAGGTCTTTTTGTTATTTCTTCCCCCCTCTTCCCTCCTTTTCCTGACCAGTGCTCCTCTCTCTCATCTCTTTCCCAGTAGTAAATCACCTTTCAAAACCCTAATGGACTGCATCACTCTATTAATGGCACCGTTTGAAGATGGCAGCTAGAACTGCAGTCTCTGTTTCAACATTACAGGTAATTCATTAATTTTGCTATCGTTTTTTGTACCTTTCATTTTACGGTTACTATAATGATTGGTTCTTTTTCTGCTTGGCTAACTAGGAAATTTAGTTTGTTATTTGCTTTATATGCTTTGATTTCTGAGGAAAGGTAAGGCTTTTTGTGAATTTTTTGTTTATAGCCTACTATTTATTCACTTGGCATCTGAACAATTGTGTTTTATTTTCTCTGGTTATTTCTTTGTGGTTTTTTAGGATAACTGAAGATTGAAGAAGGGGAAAAAATTTACACATTTGGAATGAATTGGGTTATGGGTTTGATGTAACAATCAATTAACTTGTTGTAATTCTTGGAATGAGTCGACCTTTTCTTCCTAAACATGTGGCTTCTGTCCTCAAATACCAAAAGAACCCCCTAAAAGCACTCGAAATATTTGATTCTGTAAGGAAAGAAGATGGATTTAAGCACACATTGTTCACTTGTAAGTGCATGATCGAAAAGCTAGGCTTTCATGGTGAATTTGAGGCGATGGAGCGTGTGCTTATGGACATGAGGATGAATGTTGACAACAATTTGTTGGAAGGAGTGTATATTGTAGCCATGAAAAGTTATGGAAGGAAAAGGAAGGTTCAAGAAGCTGTTGATGTATTTGAGAGAATGGACTTTTATGGCTGTGAGCCATCAGTTTTGTCATATAATGTTATCATGAACATATTGGTTGAATTTGAGTATTTCAATCAAGCTCATAAAGTGTACTTGAGAATGAAAAATAAAGGACTTGTACCTGATGTTTACACTTTCACAATTAGGATGAAGTCATTTTGTAGGACAAAAAGGCCTCATGCAGCTTTGAGACTTCTTGACAACATGCCTTCTCGAGGGTGTGAACCTAACGCAGTTGCGTATTGTACTGTGATAGGCGGGTTTTATCAAGAGAACTATCAAATTGAGGCATATAAATTGTTTCATACAATGCTTGGTTCAGGTATTATTCCTGATATTGCTACGTTTAATAATCTTGTACACGTTCTTTGCAAGAAGGGCCATGTTGAAGAAAGTGAAAAACTGCTCAACAAGGTTCTAAAGAAGGGAGGGAGTCCTAATTTATTTACATTTAATATCTTCATCCAAGGGCTTTGCAGGAAAGGTGCTTTTAATCAGGCCATTAATTTGTTGGATAGTATGATTAGGGAAGGCCTTGCTCCTGATATTGTTACATACAACACATTACTCTGTGGATTGTGCAAGAACTCTAAAGTGGTAGAAGCTGAAAGCTATCTGAATAAAATGGTGAATAAAGGCTTAGAGCCTGATTTCTTCACTTACAATACTGTAATTGATGGATTTTGCAGAATGGGTATGATAGAACGTGCTGATAAGATTATGAATGATGCAATTTTCAAGGGATTTGTACCTGATGAGTTCACATATTGTGCTCTAATTAATGGAGTATGCCAGCACGGTGACATAGACCGAGCCCTGGCTCTTTTTGATGAGGCACTGGAGAAAGGAATAAACCCTAGCATTGTTCTAGTCAACACAGTGATTAAAGGATTGTCTCAACAGGGACTTGTTTTTGAAGCGTTGCAGTTGATGAATAACATGGCAAAGAAAGGTATTAGCCTGGATATATGGACCTTCAATTTGGTTATAAATGGTTTATGCAAGATGGGATGTATGTCTGATGCCTATAACATGATGAATGCGGCTATTGCCAAAGGTTACATTCCTGACATTTTTACATTCAATACACTGATTGATGGTTACTGTAAACAACTGAAAATGGAAGAAGCAATTGGGATTCTAAATAGCATGCAGAGTCATGGTGTGACCCCTGATGTAATCACGTACAACTCTCTATTGAATGGCCTCTGCAAGAATGCAAAATATGAAGATGTTATGGAAATCTTCAAACTGATGATGGAACAGGGATGTGTTCCTAACATAATCACTTATAATATACTTATAGAGAGCCTATGTAAGGCTCGGAAGGTGAATGATGCTGTGGACCTCCTGGAAGAAATCAGAAACAAGGGACTGACGCTAGATACTGTTAGTTTTGGAACAGTGATGACGGGTTTTTGCAATAACAGGGATTTGGAAGGAGCCTACCTGGTATTTAGAAAAATGGAACAAGAATACAAAGTTTGTTACTCTCTGGTCACCTACAATATCATGATCAATGCCTTCTCAGAAAAGCTTGATATGTGCATGGCAGAAAAGCTTTTTCATGAGATGCGGCATAAAGGCTTTGCCCCAGACGACTATACTTATCGTGTCATGATTGATGGCTACTGCAAAACAGGAAATGTTGATTCCGGGTATGATTTTCTACTGGATGAGATCAAGAAAGGATTCATTCCATCACTGACAACATTCGGACTAGTAATAAACTGTCTGTGTGTGCAGCATAGAGTTCATGAAGCGGTTGGTATTATCAATCTTATGGTGGAGCATGGAATTGTCCCTGAGGTTGTGGATACAATCTTTGAGGCTGATAAAAAGGTGATTGCAGCACCTAAGATCATCTTGGAAGACATGTTGAAGAAAAGTCATATAACTTATTATGCTTATGAACTTCTTTACGATGGAATTAGAGATAAAAAGCTACAAAAGAAAAAGGCTGTGAGGAAGGTGCTAGCTTGATTTGTGAAAAGGCTTAAAAATCGTAGTCCGTATAGAAAATGAAGCCCTGTGCCTTAGTTTCTGAGAAAAGACAAACACATACAAATTACAAGTTTTAAGTTCTAAGTAATTAGCAGCTTCAGTGGCAGCTGATACAATTTGCTATTTGAAAGTTATAACAATGGTAGTATGTATTTTACATATATTTATTTTCCTTCCTTTCTTTCTTACGCTATATATATGTGGCTCATTATTGTGCGCTTTTTTTTTCTTCTTGTTTCAGGATCAACCTTGGTTGATTAAACACTTAACCTGCAAAATGTCTCTTGTACATGTGTTGTTTGCCCAAGAAGCTGTAATTTGTGAGTTGCAGATGCTTCATAAATCACTGACTGCCCAGGATGACACTCATCCTTTGCACCATGAAGATGGTCTTGGCTCATGCGCAAGTTATTACGATATTGCAATGCAGTATATCGGTTTATACAATTCACTATCTTCTGCTCTATGGCTGTATGGACGATTTATTTCATGGCCTCAAAAGTCCTGATCATGGACTAGGTGTACCAGGCAGTTCTCTTGTAGATCCAGGCAAATTATGTTTGAGCTCAACCATGTCAACTGGCAGCTGTAGCATATTAGTATATTTGGTGTTTTATTGTAAGTATGATTGTAGCATGTTCACCAATCATATCATTGCTATGCATGTTAGTTTTTCCTTGCATGATAATTAATGGTTTCTGAACTTACCTTTGATAATGTCAGGGGTTGTTTGTGGATTATCGTCTGGGAGGTTCAAGTTACCTTTGCTTTTGCTTCTACCAGCCTGCGAAATTCTTTAGGTTCACTTTGTTTCAGCATTACTATTCACACCTGTTGCATGAACTTGCAAACCTCAACTGCCATGTTAACCTGTTCAGTCCTCGCTAAATGCTAAAATCTATAATTTTGAGGTATGCTATAAAAATATATTATTGAGTTGATCTTGAATATGATTGGTGCATTCAGATATGCATTTCAGAGCCCCCCGTCAGCTAGCTTCATTGCTCAATCCTTAAAATTGGCTACTAAAAATTATGGTGTAATTGAAGTTTCTTCCGAGGTCATGGATAGAGTTGACCCTAAATTATGAATTAGCCACTAAATTATGTTGTTTTCTGATTGCAGATTCAATATTTTTATTTTTTGTGAATTGCTCAGTTCTGCATTGTCAGACTAATACATCAAATGCATAAGCTCATCAGAAGTAGTTTTCAGAAGAGTTGTTTGAGATCCCCGATTCATTTATGGGTGAATGGAGAGAAAGAACATGTTGATGTTGTATGCTTTTTGATGAACAGAGGTGATGCTAATGAAGATAGAAGATCATATAAGACATTGCCTTCAACACCATTTATGGCAATGTAGTATGCTTTAAAGCATAAATTTAGTGGTGCCGTGGTTCAAATGTTATAAAAACATCATGTATCAAGTCTTGTCCGTGAATATTTTCAAGAATTGTTCTTATTTGCAAGAAAAAGAACTAAAAATAACTTCTTTTTTTTGTACATTACAGCAGAATTGTTATGATATTCTGTTATGAAAATGCATATGCTTTACCAGAAACTGTAATGTAATCTACCGGAAGCTGATTTTATACTAGGAACTCACGCTGAAGCTGTAATATAAATATTTGACGTTTCAAATTTGGGGACTTTGGTTACCCAGAATCTTGTTTTGATGGGGCCAATGCCATACTTTGCTTTTTGATAAACGAGGAAACAGGAAACCAACTTCTCTATTACGTTGTAGCAGAGGCAGCAGATTTGGCTAATCAGGTACTCGAATCGTTTCGATGACTTTGAGGTTGCAAGTAAGAATCTACTTGAAGCCTCATAGCTGTTCAAATGAGGCATATTTTTGTTTCACATGGAACTCCAAGCTGCTTCTTTCCTAACCCCGCTGCCTGTCATCAGGCTTCTAATATGTAGGACGTCTTCCCATTGCCCTACATCTGCACAGATGTTTGACAGTGAAACATAGGCTCCATCATCATTTGGGTTTAATTCCATAACCATTTTTGCGGCTTTCTTTCCAAGCTCAACATCCCCATGAAGTTTGCATGCAGAAAGTAGTGCTGTCCATACTAAACCATCTGGTTCAATGGGCATATTTCTGATGAACTCTTCAGCCTCTTTCAATTTTCCTGCACGACCAAGCAGATCCACCATACAGGCATAGTGCCGGTTAGAAGGCTCAATGCTGAAAACTTCCCTCATTGAATTAAAGTGGAAGTAGCCTTCTTCAACCAAATTGGCATGGCTGCAGGCAGACAAAATCCCAACAAATGTCACTGAATCGGGTTTAATCCCTTGTTTCCTCATCTGCTCATATATACCTAAAGCTTCTACACCTCTTCCATGCTGAGCATATCCAGCAATCATAGCTGTGCAGCTTATCAAGTCAGGTTCCTTAATCTGAACAAATACTTTATGGCAATCCTTGATGTTTCCACATTTAGAATACATTGTAACAAGTGAACTTCCAACAGAAACATTTGAATCTAAACCCAGTTTTGTGATATGGGCATGCAGCTGGATTCCAAAGTCCAATCTGTTCAATAGTGCAACAGCTCCAAGAACAGATGAAAAGGTAAATGAGTCTATACTGAAATTAGACATTAATATTTCACGAAACAGAAATATTGCCTCTTCAAGTAACCCATTTTGTGTATATCCTGAAATCAAGGAAGAACATGCAACCTGATCTATTTCAGGAAGCATGTCAAATACTTTGCTTGCTGATTTCAGAATACCACATTTTGAATACATATTAACAAGAGCCCCACCAATCAGAACTTCTGTACCCATACCATGGCGAAAAGCATACCCATGAATTTCCTTACCTTTTTGTAGGGAATGAAGACCAGAACAGGCACTCAGAGTTGCAGTAAGAATCGCCTGATCAGGTCTAGTTCCTTCGGACAACATTTCTCTAAAAAGCTCAAAGGCTTTATATCCATACCCATGCTCTGTGAAACCGCTGATTATTGATGCCCAAGAAATATTGTCCCTAACAGGAATATGCTCATAGACTTTGTAAGATTCCTCTATGCTACCACACTTTGAGTACATTGTGAAAAGAGAACTTCCAACAGAAAGATCATCGACAAATCCTGTTTTAAGAGTGTAGCAGTGAACCTGCCTCCCTAAATTCAAGCAATCTATAACGGCAAAGACACTGGCAAGACAAAATTTGTCTGGTCTCAAACCCCCCCTTAGCATTCCTAGGAATAGATCAATTGCCCTTTGAGAGTTCTGATTATGAGCAAGAGAAGAAATCATGGTGGTCCATGTACTTGGGTTCTTTAAATTTCCTGTTTCTCTAAACACCATCTCTGACAAACCAATATCACGTGCTTTTGCATACATATTAATTAAAGCAGCCCCTACCACTGGATCTGAATAGAATCCACTTTTCAATATCCAGTTATGAATTTGGAGTGCCTCTTTAATCATATTTGGTTTGGCACAAGCAGAAATTACACTAGTAATAGTAAAGTTGTTTACTTCCTCCTCCATTTTCCTCATTTCTTTGAAAAATTTGAGGGCAGAGATAGAATCATCCCCTTTAACAAAACCAGATATAATTGCAGTCCATGAAACTACATTGCGAACTGGCATCCGAGAAAATTCCTTAGCAGCTTCTTGAGTCTCTCCACATTTGGAATACATGTCAACTATGGCAGTTGCCACAAAGACATCTTTTTCACAGCATTTAATGACCCACCCTTGAACTGTTTTTCCCATTTCAGTCTCTTCAAGCATAGCACAAGCAGTCAAAACACTTGAGAGCGTAAAACTATTTGGAAGCAAACATCGGCGACACATTTGACAAAAAATATCTAATGCAACCCGATATTTATCATTCCTAACAGCCCCAGAGATGATTGAATTCCAGCAAACCACATTGTTGCACAAGGCATCATAAAACACCATTAAAGCATGTTCAAATCTACTATTTTTCACAAATAAATCAATCATTTTTGCCCGGATGTAACTATTGGAGAAATATCCTTGTTTTATTGCGAGAACATACACCTGCTGTCCAAAATTAGGAGCTTCCAAAGCAACACAAGCAGAAAGGACACTGCAATAGGTCACATCATTAGGCTTGAAACCAGAACAATGCATCCTACAAAAGGATCTCCATGAATCCATAAACAACATATTATTAGAATAACTAGAAATCAATACATTCCAAGAAATAACATTTAATTGAGGAATTTTCTCAAACAGTTTTAAGGCATAAAACACGGTCCCTGATTCAAAGTACCAACGAAGTAAAGAATTAGCAACGACAGTATCAGAGTTCAAAAAAGCTAATTTAAGGAAATGGGCATGGACGATTTTTATGTCTTTGACAGTTGGTTGACTGAATTTTGAGTAGTTGCTAAAGAAGTGAATGGGGTCAAGAAAAGAGGCAGGATCTTGCTGTTCATATCTGTTGCCTTCAACAAATGATGGACTTTGGGTTATGGAAAATGATGATATGTATTTGGAAATGGAAACAGGAACTATCTTGGCTCGAACATTTTGAATGAGAAGAGAATTCATTAGGCCAGGTTGTTCGTAGTGGAGAGAGTGCAAGTTACACTGAAGAAGAATTAAGGGCCTTGAGAAAAGCGCGGGAAGCTAGTGCAGCAGTTAATTTAATTAAGATAATAAGCACCGCAAAAAGCCATCAAGTCAAGATGGCCGAGTTGGTCTAAGGCGCCAGTTTCAGGTACTGGTCCGAAAGGGCATGGGTTCGAATCCCATTCTTGACAACCTTTTTTTTTTAAGTTCTGTTTCTCCTTACGATTTAAGTTCAATATGCTTGCTTTGAGTGTTTGTTATGGCCTCCTTACGATTTAAGTTCAATATGCTTGCTTTGAGCGTTTGTTATGGCGTTGTGGGAATATTTCACTTGTAAATTCTACATGAAGGTGACTTGAAAGTGTGTAATGAACAACTCGCATTCCCTTTGCGTTGCTCTATTGACAAGTTGCAAAACCTTAACTTCCCTCAAGCAAATCCACGCCAATGTGCTCAAAACCGGTCTCGACACAGACCCTTTTGTCGCTGGAAAATTACTCCTCCACTGCTCAGTCTCACTCTCAGATTCTTTGGACTATGCTTACAGTCTCTTTCGCCACAGTAAAAATCCAGATGTTTTCATGCACAACACCCTCATTCGAGGCCTTGCCGAATCGGATAAGCCCCAAACTTCAATACTTACATTTGTGGAAATGAGAAGGGGATCACTTTCTTCTCCTGATAGTTTCTCTTTCGCTTTTGTTCTTAAAGCGGCTGCGAATTTGAGATCCTTGAGAACTGGGACTCAATTGCATTGTCAATCTTTGATTCATGGATTAAATAACCATCTTTTTGTTGGGACAACTTTGATAAGCATGTACGGGGAATGCGGGTCTGTAGAATTGGCGAAGAACGTGTTTGAGGAAATGCTTGAACCAAATGTTGTGGCATGGAATGCATTGATCACTGCTTGCTTTAGTGGTGGAGATGTCAAGGGTGCGAAGCAAATGTTTGATTTAATGCCTTTGAGGAACTCGACGTCCTGGAATTTGATGCTTGCTGGATATGTGAAAACTGGGGAGTTGGAGCTTGCAAGGAAAATGTTTTTGGATATGCCGGTGAAGGATGATGTATCCTGGAGTAGCATGATTGTGGGGTTTGCTCATCATGGGTGTTTTGACGAGGCTTTTGGATTTTTCAGGGAGTTGCAAAGGGAAGGGACGAGAACAAATGAAGTCAGCTTGACAGGTGTTCTTTCAGCTTGTGCTCAAGCAGGGGCATTCGAGTCTGGAAAAATACTACATGGGTTTATTCTAAAAGCTGGGCTTGATTGGATTGTATCAGTGAATAATGCTTTACTTGATACTTACTCCAAGTGTGGGAATTTATACATGGCTCAGCTTGTCTTTGAGCGAATGCCAGAGAAGAAGAGCATTGTTTCTTGGACTTCGATGATGGCAGGCCTTGCAATGCATGGTCTTGGGGAACAAGCAATTAGACTTTTCCATGAAATGGAAAGGTCCGGAACTAGGCCTGATGGGATTACTTTTATTTTGCTTTTGTATGCCTGTAGTCATGCTGGATTGGTTGATGAAGGATGTCAATATTTTAATAAGATGAGGGAACATTACAATATAAAACCAGCCATTGAGCATTATGGTTGTATGGTTGATCTGTATGGTCGAGCTGGTCAGCTACAGAAGGCTTATGAATTTGTACATCGAATGCCTATAACCCCTAACGATGTTATTTGGCGGACACTCCTTGGGGCTTGTAGCATTCATGGTGATATAGAATTGGCTGAGCAAGTGAAGGAAAGGCTTTCTGAGCTTGACCCGGACAACTCTAGCGACCATGTTCTGTTATCAAATGTTTATGCAGTGGCAGGGAAATGGAAAGATGTTGCTACAGTGAGAAGATCAATGGCCGACCAGAGAATCAAGAAAAATCCTGGTTGGAGCATGATTGAAGTTGATAAAATCATGTACACTTTTGTGGCCGGTGTAACACAAGATAAAATTACTGGAGAGGCTTATGAGAAGTTGAAGGATATAATGTTGAGACTTAAGGTGGAAGGAGGTTATGTTCCAGAGATTAGTAGTGTGTTGCATGATATAGAAGAGGAAGAAAAAGAAGATTCAATGTCTATGCACAGTGAAAAGCTTGCTGTAGCATTTGGCATAGCAAGATTGTGTGAAGGAAAAACAATAAGAATAGTTAAGAATTTGAGGATTTGTAAGGACTGCCATGCAGTAATGAAATTGATTTCTCAGGTTTATAAAGTGGAGATTGTGGTAAGAGACAGAAGCCGGTTTCACTCATTCATTAATGGTTCTTGTTCTTGCGGAGATTACTGGTAACAATTTCTTGACCTTGCATTTGGTGCTACCTTGGCGATTTTATTCAAAGATTTGGAGGTAGCTTTGTTGGGTTGGGTCTTTTGGTTTGAAGATTTGTAAACTGAAACTCAAAAATACATTTATTTATTGAATTTCTTGAACCTTACTATTGATTGTTGAGTAAAGATTAGCTTAATTGTGGTTGTCATTGTTGTATGCTATGATGATAATGATTCTTGAGTTCTAGTTGAAATTATGTTATGTTGATAGGTCTGAACCCATAATAAATTTATTA
>CATIWJ010216596.1:0-27458 GCA_949640765.1 Croton laevigatus | reverse complement strand
TATCTCAATATTAAAAAATATGTACCATTTTTTTTAAAGGAATAATTTGTTAAATATGTAGGGTTGATAGCTAAAAACAAGGAGTATAACCCATTGTTGACAAGAAAAATAAAACAAATGGAATTTGGATAAGGTACTTCCAGAATAGAAAAGTAATTAACATAAAACGTAAACACTAAAAGCTAGAGGGACTAGCGTTTTAAAATTCACTATTTCAACCACTAACCACTATTGAAAAAGTAAAGTCACCGAACAATATAATGAATAATGTTTAGTGTATTGGTACACTTCAACCACTAAACACTACTTCAACAGCTGTTGCCGAACATGGCCTTAAAAGGATATATAATATTGTATTTTAACATATTTTGAAATGCAAAATATATTTGAAATTATATTGGCATGTATGTATTTTATTTGTTTATTATACATATTCTAAGTAACGGTGGTATAAAATATAGAAAAAGTACAATAATACCATAATTTTTTTATAGAAACCATCAGATTTGATCTAGGCTGGACATTGTTTATAACTTGAAGTTCTATGTATAATCATATCTAAATCATGTTCCAAGGAAACAATTAAATCTTTGCATCAAACTAGAAACTTTCATATGATAGTAACAGCTTGATAACATCCATCATTGTTTTATCAACTAGCAGCAATACTTGGTACTGACATGAAACTTTTTCTACCACAGTTGGCGGTGAATTCTTATATGTGGTAATCTAACAATCGATAATTGGGTTGGATGCAGTTTTTAGTTATTCACTTTTTAGCCTTTTTTTTTCAAAAAATTTTTTGGCTTGATCTTACTGTATTACCATTTTGTAATATTTACAATTAACTATAACATTATATGTTGTTGAAATGATTTTTAGCTATAGCATTTGTTGTCCTTCTTCCAATAAATCCTACTTCCGCTACTGTCTCATATTGATGTACCTTTTTTTTTAGGAACAAATTAGATGTAATTGATCCTAATAAATAAAAAGAATGGTAATTTTTTTTTCCAGAAAATGAAACATTTTTATAGAAAGGTCCAGGAGCTGGATGGGTTTTCTACTTTTATGCAAAAATTTCTTTGTTCTCTCAACATATGGCTTCCCTATAAAAGCTTCTAAACCATCTTATGTAAGTAGCAGAATTACAAACCATTAGTTTACATAGCAATTGCATGATTCTAATTAATAAAATAAACTTCTATGTCAAATTATGTAATACCCAAAAAAAAGCCAGTTATTAGAGAGGCTAATCTTCAAAGAGTGTTCAGGTGTGTTTATGTGGCACATGCTTATTTATCATGAAGACCAAGTAATTGCATATCAATATAACCGGTGATCAAAGTGAGGTAATTTAAATTGAATCATGTAACAAACTTAAGACTGTCATGCTTTTACAACAAATAAATATCATGATATTCATTTAAATTGCTCTCAAGGAAAAGAGAGTTATTCACCTTTGTATCTGGTTGTCTGGAAGTAGCATGGGAATTCTGAAGTTTCTTTTGACCTTCAGATGAACAATTCTCACAGAAGAAGTGATCAAGTCTTTTAGCTTCCTCCGCAGTCATTTCTATACAAGTAGGATGAAACCTGAATCAAAAGTATAATGTTTAATGATGCATTCGCTTGGTAAGAATTACAAATCTTTGAAGTTGGAACATGTTTAACAAAAACAATAACACGAAAACACATGACCTACAATGAGCACTACATAACCGTATACAGAAAAATTTCCGTAAACAAAATCCAATAACACTTTGCAAAACTGAAATCTTGAAAACATTTCAACTTTACTTTGGAAAATGGACTTCAAGACTCATCTTGTACTTCCCCATTATCAATATACTGCAGTTATTGATGATAGACTAATCATGTAACACCAGCTCGTGATCGATTCCTAAGTATAGCATGATTTAGGATTTGGTCTTCTCCTTCTGTCCTTGTGCCTCACAATTATATTTACATGGATTAATCTCTCAGACAATTTAATGTTTGATTTGTTACTTGTTAACGTCATGCTCCCCACTAATAAATAAGATAGCTAGTTATGTGATAATATGACAATGTGTTCCTTGTATCCACTTTGATCCCTGATTACGTAAAAATTCCTTATAGGATGGAATGTTAATCTCACTCAACAACTCTCTCCAACCAAATACATTGATAGAAAGGTAAACAATTATTCTACTTCACATTCTCAATTTATTTAGCAAAACTACAAATATTACCAAAGGCTAACATTCAAACAAAATTAAATTACCTAAACGAAGATTTGCCACTACTTGAAGGGAGGGAGAGGAGTAAAAATTATGGTAACTGAAAAAAATCAATTTCATGATCACCCTCAATTGGAACAAATTTAATTTTGTGCTTCCAAATTTTGTCCAACCTTGCACCGCATCAATTGCTTACACCATATACACAGGTTTCTCAAAATTTACAGGCCCAACTTTTGTTAAAAGAACAACTATAATGTTTAAAACGTGAGTCTGCATATTCCACATAAATCTATTTATCTCCAATTGCAATCCATACGTTACCTGCCACATTGATATGAACAAGACCTTAGTATGTCACGTTCGTAAACATTTGCTAAGGGACTAATTAATTAGTTAAGGGCACCTGAATATTCACTAGAAATCACCTACCCACTTATTAACAAAGACAATCACCTCTCAATCTGTGTGGAGTATGATGAAACAATTAATAACACACTACCAATTTCTGGACACATTTAGTAAACTAACTATTAGAAATTCTATTTGTTCATGATCAAAATTCAACAAGCTTAATTTAAGAGATATCAACATCGATAGTTAGTAACAACAACAGGATCATGCCGTTCATCATAAAACTATAGGACTTTTAAACAATCGAATAGGAGTGTTAGACTAAAACAAACCTAACTCAACGTTTTTAAAAAAAGGGATCCAACACAAATTATATAATCATTTCAAAAAGCATGAAACTTACCAGTCACTACAGCCTTCACATTGCACCATTAAGTCATCTGGATTGTAGGGCATTTCACATTTGCAGTAGCTGCAAGAATAAATTAGGTGATGTAAAACCTCAAGTGTGAAATAAAAAAAAAAAAAGTTGGAAATCCTTCAGCATTATATTCCTAAAGTAAGCCAACTAGAAAGTTCTATTCTTATCATTCCTAATAAAATTTTGTCAATTGAACTGATAAGCCCTTGGTAAATTAGGCTCGTATCAATTATAATACATAGCCTGCTAATTGGTGGCAAATTAACCACTAATTTGCACAACTAAATTAGCAAAATCAAACTGAATCAGCTGCTAATGATAAAAATAAATAAATAAATCTGAGAAATGAAAATAATCCTACAGAAACAGGGATAAACGAAAAACTGGCGACATACACAGCAACTCTATCGGGATTGAAAGCACCAGTGGCAGAATTATACTCAAAACGACAGAAGAAGTCCTCGTTTCCAACAGCGTCAAGCTTCGTGTAACTCTTAAAACTATGTACCGTACACTTGCCTTCAATCGTGTCAGCGCTCTGAATATCGTAATGATCAGACAGAAAAACTTCTTTAGAGCCGTGAAACTGTCGGCGACCACCGATCGACTCCTCCGGCCGGTAATACCAACGGACGTGTACTCTAACTTTAGCACCTCGACCGTCAGATTCGATCCGCTCGATCCTGGCCACATAGGATGGCTTAGCAGGATCGGACGGTCGCATCAAGACACAGTCGCCAGCTGAAGAAAGAGAGAAAAAGAAAGTCCGTAAAAAAGGTCGTTAAGGAGCGTTTGTTAGTCCGGAAAATATGGAGACGAAGGGGAGAAAGTGAAGGAAAAACAGAAGGAAAAAAGGATTAAAGAAGAGAAATTTTACCTCTAATGGTTTTGGTGATGTGCTTGACAGTATAAGAGTCGAGAGTGCGTCGAGGTGCTTTGGGTTTGGCCATGGAAGTGGTGTCAAGCGTGTCTTCCAGGATTACAATTTTACAAAATGACACGCACAAAGACAAGTGAGAGATCGTGTAGAGAGAGAAATAATAATATTTTTATTTTTGCTATTATTTTTACAACATACAATTGGTTTGCCGTAATCTTAACCATTCAAATAATGACACCTTAATTTTAATCTTAAAAACGTTTTTTTTATGTATTATACTTGGAAGAGTGCTCAATTTGGTCTGATTTTCCAATTTTTTGCTAGGAAAAGATTTTGCAATTCAAATTAGTCATTTAGGTTTTTTTTTTTAATATCAAAATAGTCTTCACCTTCATCCATTTTACATAAAGTAGCCATCCATTTTGAATTATTTTAACTAAATTCACTATTATTTATAGTGTGTATTGAAAATTTAGTTAGAGATGGCAATGGAGTCGGTACATAACATTTTTTATAAGCTTACTTAAATAAATTCATTAGGAGTGCTACTTCAATATACTAATATGAATCTATTTCTCATAATAAATTTTTTGAGGAAATTTCGGCGGAACCTCTCTATATTTTCAATATTCCAAGTTTTCGACCAAACTTAAATTTTACCATATCAAAGCCTTTTTGACAATCAATCACAAAATCTCAAACCAACTTAATCACATGTATTCATCAAACATAATAATCAAGTATGCAATTCTACTATTATTACTACTACTCCATGTATAAATTAAATTCTTATATTATTTTCATAATTACACTTCTAGAATTTATTTTAATAACGAACTTTACGTACATGGCATAACTAAATATAAAGAGCTGAATACTATTTTGAGTTGTACTGACAAGCTGCTGCAGATGCCAGATTCAAGATCTATGTTCCTCCTTTTAATTACCTATGAGTTAGACATATAACTTGCTGAGCAAATAATGTCAGTATGTACTTTAACTATTGAAAATAAATATATTTTAAAGACAATCATTCTTTAAAAACATATAGAAAATATTCATAAAATGTAACAAGATATAAAATTAAATAAGCAGAACAAATCATATTTGTTAATCTTTACTATATGGGCAGCTCTATATCATATAGGTGAGCATATGGATAATGTCACTGTGTAAGCTGTATATTTGTATGCTTCTGTATGATATCTGTATAAAGTAGCCAAACTACTTGTAATAATTCTCATATTGAATATCTCAACGGCTGTAGCCAAAGCCTGTATAATGATAGGCAATACTGCGATAATAATATGATGCATAATATCCTTATCTCACTAGTTCAATCAGTCATAAGTAGAGTATAGTATAGGCAATTGGATATATATTTAATTAACTATATGTATTTAATTAATTGGATATCATTCATAACTTATTTTCCTCCTCTTCCCAACATCATTTGCATTATCATCATTATATAAATTTCTAAACTCATGCTTTATCGAAATTTTTAAACATAATATTTGCATAACCAAACAAATAAGCTCTTATTTTATGAATCGTAAAAATATAGTTTTTATTCAATAACCTTTTGTAGGAAATGCATAAGCCAATCTAAGCACTTTTAACATTTTCCTAAAATTAGTTTAGCTTACTCTTTTATGTATTTTACACTTTTAATAGAGAAATATACTCTTTTATATAATATAGGGTCTCATTTGAAATACTATCTGAACATTCATAGTGAAAACACTTGAAAATGCATATTTATCAAAATTGCAAATTTTTTCGAAAACCCTTATGTGGTTCTGCCATTAGGGTGTTTACATACCAAAATTCTGTTTAAGCTCAAACTTCTATTTTTTTTTAAACTTCAATATATACATATATGGTAAATATAATATCCATTTTTCAAATACTTTTTCCAAAAATAATTCAAAAATTTGACAAAGTTTTGCCAAAAATAGTAATTTTCAGGCAATCTATAGTTAAATCAAATTTTTGCAATTTCCACAAAAAAATACTTCATTCCACATACGTATATTTGAGTTCAAATAGCTAGTTTAAGACACAACATTCATAGAACATGCATCAAACATTTACAAAAGCGTAAACTTTTCAAAGTTAAAGTACCAAACCTTCTTCTGGCTCTTCTCTTTTACTTATCTTCTATCCTCTTCGATTCCTCCTTCTTTTCCTCTTGCTTTCCTACCATTTTCATGTTTGTAATTAAGAATGCTATCTAAATTTGTAGTTTTAGGTCTATTAATTCATATTCTAACTCATTTCTACTTAAAATCTTCCATTCATTTCTTCTATTTAACTTTCTCCATACATACATAAACCTACACATAAATAAAATTTCCTTACTATATGTAAACAACCTCTAATCATGCAATCTTCTACAAATAACTATTTAAAATTTATCTAGTTTCGTTTGATATCAATTTCTACAAAATCTAAAATTAGTTCCTATTCATCTTCTTCCCATCAACAAAATTAAGAGCACATACATGATTTTCTTCACAAATTAACATCTAATCCTTAATTACTTAAGAGAATGGAAGTTAAAACAAAAATTAGAAGTAAGAAAACTCACCTTTTCTCCTCCTCTTTAATGGAGGCCAGCGGGTTCCAAGAGAAGAAGAGAGAGCTTTCTTCTTTCTTTTCCCCTTTTTCTCTTCCTAACCCTATTTTTAATCTTCCATCAATAAATTGATGAATTAGTTAAAATGAGTTAAGATGAGACCTTTTTGATGAAAAAAAAAATCTCAAATGACTAGATTGCAAAGTGATGTCAATTTCAAAAACTGAATTGAGCAATATTCTTATTGTACTTTATTGTTTTTAGTTTTTACATGGGTATATGGGTATATAAAGTTTGTAAATGAGCTGAGTTGCTCGCGACCTATACGGAGCTTGGCATATAAAGTTTGATTCGATTAAAATTCATTCAAAAATTTAATGATTCAGTTTGATAACTAAACAAACCAGCCTCGAACCAAGATTTCAAAGTTGTTAATAGGCTCATGTAATTTTATTTTTACCTATGTATTAAATTTTTTTTTTAGAAATTTCATGTATATATATATATATGTATATTATAATAATTAATTAATAGTTAAAAATCATTTGTATCTAATTATTCATACACAATCTCATTATTTTTCTCATTTATGATTTTATGTAAAACACGTCTTGAGACTTGGATCGATAAAAATTCATATAAAATCAGCTCGAAGAGTAAACGAATTGAGTTCGGAGTTGAGCTTGACAATACTCGACTTCATTGATTAATTTACAAACCTATAAATCATATCATGAGAGAGGAGTCTTGTATCACATTTTTTTATAAATATTGCTTAATTTTAGAATATATTTTCAAATTTATTATCTTATTATTTTTTTTTACATAAATCTGACATCTTCAATGTATATCAAGTTCAATTAAAATTAAAGGGAGAGTAATTATGTTTTGTATTATATTTGGGATGTGTATTCAAATTTTCGCTGACTGTGGTACTATTTTTTTTTTCCCAAAAAGGCTGTGGTACTATTCACCTAAACGGCTGTTTCTCTTTTTTTTTTTTTTGCACCCAATATCTTACAAAAACTATTTTTCAAAAATATTACTGATCCATACTAAATCGAATTTGCTGTCTCATGGTACTTCAAAAGGTGTGAGCTGGCTAAGAATTTAATGTACGATTTCATATATAAAATGATATCATTTAGTACAAAAAAATTTAATATGACTGGAATTAAATTTAAAATTTTCAAATTTCATTATATTCAAATGATTATACATATAAATTTACTAATGATATATTTTTGGAAGAAAATACTAATATTAATATATGTATTTATAAAAAAATATTATTTAATAATATTTAATATTTTTATAATAATATATTTAACATAATATCTAATAATATATAAAATATGTTTATAAAATACGCGTTACAAATCAATATTTAACTTATGAATTTCATCAAATTACAAATATATGGCATAACGCTAGTATACTAATATAGACTAGTGTTAAAAAAAAATATTAACATAGACCAGTAGGAAAATGTAATGAATTTTTTCCTTTTTTAACATATATATATATATATATATATATATATATAATACTGGACATGGATTCAAAGAATATCCGCTTAAATACGAAAGTAGATTGTTTACTAACTCTGCTGGGTCCAACCACTTATTATATATTCAAATCGGAGAAGAATATTGATAATACAAATATAAAAATAATTGTCAATGTGAATAGGATTTCATTAAAATCTGGTTGAGGTATCTTTTGAAAGTCAAACTTGAAAATTAAGGAAACATGAAAATATTTTCATTCATTATTATCTGCTAAGATCTAACTACGTTGGATGTTAGTTAGAAGAAATTGGTAGGGATTTGGAATGTGAAAACGAAGGATAGGTGGTGATCCACGTCATTAGATTTTGTTCACTTAAATCTTGGAAATTCCAGAAGAATGTTTAGATAATATGTGGCAGTTTATATTCTAACGTAAATACAGCTGGATTATTTGTGGAAAAAACAAAAAAAAATTACAGCTGGGTTGGTGTTTCTATCATATTGCCACGTCAATTCTTCGTCTTTAGTAGTTTTTGCTGCGTCAAGTTCCAGAACTGTCCCACCATTCAAAAGTTAACCACACATAATTTTCTCAAATAAAAATAAAACCGGAAAATTGATAGAGAATTCTTGAAATGTAGTTTTAAAAGGGCCTGCCTATTGTGGACAACCGCACGGACGAATTTCCCTTTTTATTTTTTAAATTTTAAAAAAAAATTATAGATTGCTTGTATTTAGTCTCTAGATTAATTTTATAGGATCGCAATTTACAGATTTGGCTCTGTTTAAAAAATCACATAAAATAAATAGATCCGTTAACTCAACGGTTCTACTTATTTTATATGATATTTTTAAAATAAAGTCAAATCCGTAAACTACGAGCCTATAAAATTGATCTCAGAACAAAATATAAGCAATTTATAATTTTATTTTTAAAAAAGAGGTGGTCCTTATATAAGGACAACCTTATACAAGACTCAACTTCTTTTAAAAATTTTTTTATAAACACCTGTTGAATTGTTTAGACTGAATGTCAAGATAAAAAATCGTGTATTACAGTTAATTTCGCTCTGTGTTATAAGTAAACAAAAAGTAATTTATACAATTAAATTTGTAATCATATACATAATTTATAATCATATACTACCTCCAATTTTTTCAATTGTTTACGTTTTCATTTTTGGCAAATTTTTTCAATTATTTACGTTTGCTTTTTGGGTAAGTAGGTTTAATTGTTTATTATTATTTCTGTATTGGTATTGGTGAAAAAGTAAGTGTTGTAAAGGGTTGATAATTGTTTATTATTATTTTGTATTGGTATTAGTGAAAAGTATGGTTGTATTGGTATTTGTGTTTTTAAGGTGTAAAGAAATGAAAAAATTGGAGGTAGTACTACCATACTCAAATTGGGTAAAAACATACAAAATCTTAAGGCCCATTTAACTGTGTCCGAACTATTGTCATAGGAGCAAAAACCTGCATAAGGGCCTAATGTATTGCAGAGATGAGGCCCATAACCTGGCTAAATTAGTAGCTCGGCCCAATTGAATGTTGGAGGAAAACCATAGTCTGTAGGGATAAATTGGCTTGTCTCTTTCTCTATAACTAAGTTACGTGTTTGTTCCGTAAAATTAGTTGTTTGAGTAGTATTTAATTATTTAAATAACAGTTAGTTGCTTGTAATAGTTGTGTATAAAATACTAAAAGTTACAAGAATTAGTTTTTGATAAAACACTAGTTAAACAGCTAAATACTATCTCATAAACTACTTTACAGAAAGTTAAAAAAAATAGTATTTAAAATTTGTTGCTGGATACAATCTATGCCGACATTGTACATGAACAAGTTCAAATGCAATTCGCGAACCTTTATAATCTGAGTCCGAATTGTCTATGAACTAGAACTAGAATTGCACTCAATTGGATTACAGTTGTTAAAAAATGTTTATTCATGTTCTAACATTTTATAAATTTAAACAACCGTTCAGAATCGGTGATTTGAATTGTGATATTGAATGTTAAAATTTTGTCATTCACTTGAATTGAGGTTTTACACCTATTTAAACTTTTAGTTTACAAACAAACCAAAATCACAAATTCACGGCCGGGCTATTGATTGGCAATTCATGTTTAAAGAAAATCGATTCTACAAATCATCGGGTCATGAGCCATGGCTACCTCTCTAATCATGGTCACTAATTCTATTATAAATATTCCAATTCACTTATTAATTATTCAAAACTTGACTTAATAAAACCTCGTTCCAAATGAACTTGAATCTTATTTTATTTTTGGTGGATATTCATCTTATTTTTTAGTTCATCAATTTATTATTGATATTTTGGATATTCACTATTAATCCTAATATGAAGGACATTACAAGTAAATTTTCTATTTTGTTTAATATGTTAAATGTTTAAGAGTTATGTGGAGGAATTTTCTCATATCGGATGTATTCAAGATGAAACCATAAATTCCAATCTACAAAATATAACAGGTAAAAATTATAAAATCAATTTTAATAAAATTTGACATGAATGTACATAGTTGCAATTTTATATCATATTATAGTTTAATTTCATTTGACTCTTCTAATTTGTATAGATATTATGGAGAATAACATGCATAATGAGCTGATTGGAAAAGGAAGTTTAAATCCTCAGTCACAACAACTACATGATCATGAATCAATAGAAGAACTAGTGAATCAGAAATTTCAAACAAGCATATAGAGCATAGAGCTTACCCTTTCTTTCTATTAGAGTCGCGAGCCTTTCCCATAATTCCTTTACACAAAGATATCCAAGAGCTAACAGTCTGTCTAAAGGCCTACCTTTTATTTTATTAAAGAAAAGTGGGGTTAGATCCTTGAAAAGCTAGATGACGAAAAGGGAGAGACCAAGTGTGTGATGAGATTATTGATTTTGTTTGAGATTTTTTCTTCATACAAGGGTTGGTTTGGGAGGCATTTGTCATAGTAGAAATAATATTCCAGTCGAACTTCAAAAAATAAAAAGATCTAGTCGTTTTATAAATTGTCTTTTTGAAATTCAAGGAAAAAGATAAAATGATTGATGTCTCGGGGTCAATCTTGAAGACCTCAAGACGAGCTGTGGTTGACTTTGGTATGATGCTGAAGGGATGATCCCTGGTGGAAGATGTGCTCGGGATGATCCCTAGTGGAAGACGTCTTCTAGATGATCCTGCAAACAAAACATAAGAAGAGCCTAGGGTGATGCTTGTGACATACACTTCGATGCTTAAGTTAGTAAATGAATCATTTCATATATTTAGAGTAGAGAGAGTGTAGAGAGAGAAGTTACCCGTCTTTCTTTCTCTCTTTTTCATGGAGAAGAGTTAGGTTATTTATAGGGGTTAATGGTGCTGACATCATGGATGACATAACCACATGTGGGTGATGTCATGGGTGATATCATCAATGATGACTTTTGGATAATTGAAGTGATAAATATGTATCATAATCATGAGCTTTCTAAAGATATGTTTAGATATCCTTCTAGTTATTGTTTATCTAAAAAAGAATTCACAAGTATTGATAAAATGATGAAATTTGGTATACCACCACGACAAATTTTAACTTCTCTTAGTTAGAAAAATCCTAAGCTTTTGGCAATTTCTAAAACTGTCTATAATGCAAAGGTTAACATTTGCAAGGAAAACTTAGGTTCACGTGCTATGATCCAAGCATTATTTGAGGAAAGTGATTTTAAGTATAATGTGCAATGCAATGAAAATGGCCAAGTAACTCATCTTTTTTTTTTTGTGCTCACCCTGCATCTATTGCATTAACTATGAATTATTTAAAATTGGAGATTTTTGTCACTTAAAAGATAAATTATGTCTTGCCATTAAAAATGAGTTTTAGGAGATTAAAGCTCAACTTTCGAGTGCAAGATTTCGAGTGCCTCATAATCATAATTCTATTTTTTTAAAGAAGTGGTTACTCGTGAATCAATATTTATCATGTGAGAACAACATAAGCAATTTGAAATGATGAAATATGGAAACATGGAACCTTTATGAAGTGGTGATTTTATGGCAACTATGAGTTTTCCGTGTGCTCATAAAATGATTGATTGGAAAATAGTGTCATACCTCTTGATGTTATACATTTACAGTGAAGAATTGACATAAGGTCTCTTTAGTGTATGGATGGAAATAATGATAAAGAAGATGGATTTGAAGAAATACTCGGTGAATTTCAAAATAAATATCAACAATGGCGTCTTGTTTTAAAAGAACATGCTCGAGATACTTTATCTCAATTAGCCTATACAACAAGTCTCTCATATTTAGAACCAGAAATCCATTCTCACAAAGGTTGGCCGAAAGTTTTTAAGAAAACATTCGGATCAAGTTCTACACAATGTGATCCTTCTAGTTTTGAAAGGATTGAAAAAAGGAGAAAATGCAGCCTATGCAAGGCTATCGGGCATAACAATCGTACTTGTAAGAGCAAAGGTATGTTAGATATGGAAGATGGAAATTCAACTCATGATCCAAACGGTCTTCAATGAGCATATGTTATTGTTAAGGTAATATGATATTTTCAAATTAAAATTTTTTTTTTTTTTTTGAATGGAACGTGTCATTAATTTAAGTTTATTGTGCCTGCAGGCAGACCTGGCAAGGGGGCTATTATCTTGCTATTTTGTTTAGATAATTAAACTAGCAAGTACAACGAGGAACTTATAGAATTTTTAATGTATATTGTATAGAAATTTCTACTTTAATTTTTTTAATTAAGATTTTTCAAATTTTTTCACTTAATATTCATGAAGTAGGTTCGAGTTCGTACTCGCATTTGGGAATAGTTTTTCTCATATTTAGTAAAGTTTTTCATTAATTAATTAATAAAATGAAGTCCAATTATTTTTGAGATTTCTATTGCTTTTTTTAATTTTTTTTAAAAATTTTAATTTGTAGTTATAGATGTAAGCTAATGTAGTTCATAATAAGATACTGGATTTTTTTTTTATGAAAATTAAAAAAGAATAGAATACAATACCTCAAATGAGAATCAAAAGAACTAAATAAATATTCAAATTTAGAATTATTATAACTTTTATATTACTATTACGGCCGAAATGTATTTTCAAGTTTTAAGATGGAATGTGTTTTATTATAATTAACGGTAGATTGAGTGTGTTAACAATGATTTCAAGATTAGGGTTAATTAAATAACTCAGCAATTATAAAATAGGGGTTGCTATGGTATTAGTAAAAGTTACACTGAAAATATTGGTTATTCCTTCTTGATGTTATTTTGTTTTAAAAATGTTATTTAAATTATTTCCTCTTTTAACCAATAACCAATTTCAAATTTTATAATTATAATAATTTTATATTAAATATATTTTATAAATTCCATTAATTTCACAAATTATAAAAAAAAACATTTTGTTATAATTTAAGGATTAGTATATGGATACCAAAGAGTTCAGTCCAGTGGTAAGGATGTTGGCTCTTTACCTGGAAAAAAAAGGATCAGTATATGGATCTGATCGAAGAGATTCGAGTTGAGCTCCGTAAATTAGTTGAGGTTGAATTTTTTTTTACCCCGGTCTTGTAATAGGCTAGCGCACATTCTAACTAGGAATTCTTTTGATCGAAATTTTGTATGCAATAGGGATTATCAACATAGAACTATATGTAATTATATTAAATGATAATAAAACCAATATCTTTTGGAGAAAAAAAAAAAGAAGTTAATGTCAAAGGACATCGCCATCATCGCTAAACAGCTTGGGGTTTGAGCAAAAAACTAAATCCAAACCGCCAAACTACACTGAACCACTTAATTCCAACTGTGATTTGATTTCCGATTCTTAATATAGAAAAAGATCAACCTGCAATCTGGTTTGCGGTTTAAACTTTAAAGAACCAAAATCGACTGTTTTGTGCACCATGCAATGCGATTCAGGTTGCGGTTTGGTCCGGTTTAGTATATTGATTTGATCGGACCGTATTTGTTCCACCCCATCTAACGCTCAACGGAGAGACTAACCACCAAAACCGTACATTGCCAAACTCTATTTTCAAACCATTTTCTTTTTCTCTCCCTTTTGAAATTCGCTTCTTTCTTGGGTTTTCTGGTATAAACGGAAATATTTTCTCTTCCCCAATTTGAAAGGAATTGTGTTTTTGTATGAAAATTGCGCCTGCGGACCTCTTCGATCCCCAAATAATCATGGATTCCGATTACTCTCCCGGTGGTAGCCTCGATGTCTCTAGTTCAGACCCTGATTTCGCGTTCGCTTTCAACGACAGCAATTTCTCCGATCGGGTACTTAAAATCGAAATCATCCCTGATTTGCCTGAGACGAAATCCGACGGTGACCCTTGTACCAGTATAGCTGATTGGGCACGCAATCGCAAGAGACGAAGGGAGGACATCAAGAAAGAAACTGGTAAGCTCTAAAAAGATTCTGTTTTTGCTCAATTTTAGGTTTAAAATTAAATTGGGTATTAATTCAAATTTATAATGCAAATTGGGTTTTGAAATTCAAATTTCAATATAATCTGCTGGGTGTAAATTTTTTAGTTTCTGTGTTGGAATTGCTTTGCTAATTGAAAATTTATGGTTGCTGTGTCTGGGTTTAGCTGCTGAGGTTATTGGGCAAAGTGAGGAACAGGTAATAAATGTTAATATGCCAGACACGGAGGATACTGTGGTCTATGAGAATCAAGATGAAGAACCAATGGCAATCGTAGAGGAGCTTCCTACAGATGCTGGTTTGAATTTGAATCAAATTGGTATATTTTCTTTTGCTATTTACAATTAAATGTATTGGATTTGGATGTGCTTTATAACTTTGGTTGAAGTAATATGTGGTTACTACTCACGGAGATTAGGATAATTGATTTTTTACTTCTGCAGGTGATGATACTTCTACTAGTAATAACTGGAATATGGACTGTTCAACTGTCCTAAAAGTGAAGACCCTACATATAAGTTCTCCGATATTAGCAGCTAAGAGTCCATTCTTTTACAAGGTGAGAGGGTTGTGTCCTGTTATATTATGCTGACTCTATTCTTTGGTCATTTTATGGAACTTGATGAACTTCAATTGTTTCTCCTAGTTGTTCTCAAATGGGATGAGAGAGTCGGAGCAGCGACATGTCACTCTACGGATACATGCTTCTGGTATATGATTAAATACTTAATTATTCTTTCATTTATAGAACCTCAGATTGTCGGTTTATTTTCCATGTGAAAAAATTATTTTCTTTTTCTTCATGTGAAAGTGGCTCAGAATTCTTTTTAAGTCTGCCATAAACAGTCATGCTTCACACTCATTTGATTGTTCTTTAGCATTTGCAAATAATATTATAGCAGCAATTATTTATTCTTTAGACTAGTAGCCGACTTGATGCTAATTTGAATTTCCCTATTATTTGTCCTTGAGCAGAGGAAGCAGCCTTAATGGACCTCCTTAATTTTATGTATAGTAATACATTGTCAACAACAACACCTACTGCTTTGTTGGATGTGCTGATGGCTGCTGATAAATTTGAGGTTGCATCATGCATGAGATATTGCAGCCGGCTGTTCCGAAATTTCCCTATGACCTGCGAGTCTGCATTGCTCTACTTGGACCTTCCTTCTACTGTTTTAATGGCTGAAGCAGTTCAGCCGCTAACAGATGCAGCTAAGCAGTTTCTTGCTGCGCGATACAAGGACATAAACAAGTGAGTCTCTTTCTTATTTCCTGAACCACAGTATCCTTTTTATTTTGACCGACAGTTTTTCTGATAATATTACAGTGTTTACGATTTATTTGTTCACATTCACTGTGATATCCATTTGGTTCTGATCAATGGCTTTCTTATTTGGACTCATTTTCGGATAAATTCAAAAGTGAAGTTTTTTTCTCTCATGATTTTGCTACTTTCTTCTTTTAGGTTCCAAGAAGAAGTTCTTAATTTGCCATTGGCTGGAATTGAGGCGGTATTATCCAGTGATGATCTTCAGGTAGCTTCTGAGGATGCAGTTTATGACTTTATTCTTAAGTGGGCTCGCATGCATTATCCAAAATTGGAGGATCGGCGCGATATCCTCGCCACCCGGCTCGGGAGACTAATACGATTCCCATTTATGACATGCCGAAAACTGAAGAAGGTTCTTAGTTGCAATGACTTTGATCCTGAACTTGCATCCAAGGTTGTACTCGAGGCTCTCTTTTTCAAGGGTGAGACTCCGTATAGGCAACGTGTCCTTGCTGCAGAGGAAGCTAATAACACATATCGTCGATTCGTAGAGCGAGCGTACAAGTACCGACCAGTCAAAGTAGTGGAGTTTGAACTTCCACGTCAGCAATGTGTAGTGTACCTTGACCTGAAACGTGAAGAATGTGCACATCTATTTCCAGCAGGGAGGGTCTATTCACAAGCATTTCATTTGGGCGGGCAAGGGTTTTTCTTGTCTGCTCACTGTAATATGGACCAGCAGAGCTCGTTTCACTGTTTTGGACTGTTTTTAGGAATGCAAGAGAAGGGATCGGTAAGCTTTGCTGTCGACTATGAATTTGCAGCAAGATCAAAGCCAACTGAGGAGTACATAAGCAAGTACAAAGGAAACTATACCTTTACAGGAGGAAAGGCTGTTGGATATAGGAACTTGTTTGGTATACCTTGGACAGCTTTCATGGCAGATGACAGCGTCTACTTCATCAATGGAATCCTCCATCTCAGAGCAGAGCTTACCATTAGACAATGATTCGACCGTCTTCTTGTAGGTTTTTCTTTTTTATATATATATGTATACATAAACTATCGTAGGTACAATTTGCTGGTTCGGATTCCTGACTTATTTGGTGGATTGATTCTGGAAACCACATTACTGCAAAGAATGTGGGTCGGATTAGCTGAAATACTCTGCTCCTATTTGTTTAGATAATTTTGAACATGTATATCTGAGTAATATGTTTGCAAGCTAAATTCTGTAATTGGGTCAGTCCACTGCATTTTTTCGTTATTTACCAAACTCAGCCGAAGAATTTCAGCTATGTTTGGTATAATGGAATGATGATTAGGTTGCATTACATGATTTTATTCAAGGCTACAAATAAAATTTTTACAATGCGAACCCATCAAGCTCTTAGGCTCTTCTCTCTCATTCCTTCTTCCAGAGAAACTCAAGTGTGAAGCACTCTTGGGCTGTTGTGGCCCTCCTTTCTTTTCTTTTTCTGTTATTTTCCTCCTTTTTGTTATTATTTATTTGTTTTTAGTTAGTGTTTGTGTTTTATGAGGACTTTGTTCTCCTTTTTGGTTTAGATCTACTGAGTTGTTTTTGACCTGATCTACATAATGGTTTCCAATGAGAATAGGCCAAAAAATCGCAAAAAATCCGATAGTAGCAACTTGGCCGCAAATTGCCAAAAGGGGCCTAAGATGCCATGCGGACCGACCTACGGTCCAACCTCTCCATAAAATTCAATTTCGCTTCTAATTCCGCATCAACAACTTAGAATAAGTATAAGCATTTGTAATCGAGAAATTGTTAGAAGGTCACCGGACATGTGAAATTATCTTGGAAGTTGTAGACAAGTTCTGCATTTCGAGGACATCTTATTAGAAGATATTGGCAAGTGGGAAAATTGGTGAATCCAATTCAACACCACAAGTTGCAACCAGAGGAAGGAAAAGGATAAATGTTGATTAAAATAGAGTAAAGGGCATTCCTAAAGAGAGAAGGCAGCCGCTTTGATGTATTACTGCTAAATTGGGTGCATCTGCTGTTAGTCGATGGATTGAGAGATGAGAAATTAAGGCACATTCTAATGCAATTAAGCCTCTACTTAAGGAAGAAAATAGGATTGGTGGAGCAAATTTTTGCCTTTTAATGCTTGATTAAGGTACATTACTCACTAATCCTTCTTTTATTGGAGTACATAATATTATTCACATTGATGAGAACTGGTTCAACGTGTGTAAAGAAACACAAAAGTATTACCTAGTTATTGATGAAGAGGAACCTTTAAGAGTTTGTTAAAGTAAGAAATTTATACGAAAGGTTATGTTTTTTTTTTTTGGCTGCAACAAGATCTAGGTTTGATTTGAATGAGAATGTTACATTTGATGCTAAACTAGGTATTTGGCCCTTTTCAATTACGAAAAAGCTTTTCCTCTTGCCTCTCGATTTCGAGATACACAGAAACACATTAACATGATTTAAATCACGTTAACGCGTTTCTGTGTATCTCGAAATCGAGAGTCGAGAGATGTAGCCTTGCTCTTTCAATTATTGAACTGGCAAAGAATAATTCTAAAAATAGAGAGGTTGGAACTATAGTCACTAAAGCCTTAGCCTCAGTCACTATAGATGTTGTTAGATCAATGATATTGAACAATTTGCTTCATGTTATTAACGAAAAATGGCCACAACATAACAAAAAATGCGCCCACTTTTATTCAATAGGATAATGTCAAACCTCATATTTCTATTAATGATGAATTATTTTGTTAGGCAGTTAAGGACTTAGGTTTAGATATAAGACTTATGTGTCAACCAGCTAATAGTCCGTAATTGAATGTGTTAGACTTAGGTTTTTTCAGAGTAATAGATGCCATTAAGAGCAAAGATGCACCTACAAATCTTGATGGATTGATTTCTGCTGTTGCTAATGCCTATACATGTTTTAACCCTGTTACAATGAATAAGGTGTTAGATCATTGATATTGAACAATTTGCTTCCTGTTATCAACGAAAAATGGCCACAACATAACAAAATTGCGCCCATTTTTATTCAATAGGATAATGCCAAACCTCACATTTCTATTAATGATGCATTATTTTGTCAGGCAATTAAGGATTTAGGTTTAGATATAAGACTTATGTGTCAACTAGTTAATGAATGTACTTTTTTCAGAGCAATAGATGTCATTAAGAGCAAAAATGCACCAACAAATCTTGATGGACTGATTTTGCTGTTACTAATGCTTATGTAAGTTTTAGCCCTGTTACAATGAATAAGGTGTTCCTTTCTTTACAAAGTTGTATAGAGTAGGTGTTGAAATGTAAAGGTGGAAACAATTATAAGCATCTACATAGTAAGAAGGACAAATTAATTTCACTTAAAATGCTTCCAAGTGTTATAGAAGTTGAAGGTCAGATAGTGAAAGATGTTGCAATAGTCGTGGAGCATCGTTTTGTAACCATATTCCAGTGAAGTCTATTGATGAGCAACTGATTTTGGTTGTAATATTTTGCACATTTTGCATTTTGTATTAGTTCAATGGGTGTGACTTGAATTATATGCATTATGTTTTTGTTTAGTTTATATTTTATATGTTATGAATGTATTACATATAGAAATACTTTTGATTATATATATGTAATACAAATACTTGCACTTTAAATCATTTAACATGAGTCTTGTGATAAAATGTATCATAATATACACATTGCATTTGCAATGTTCTAAGTACTCGTTAACGATAATGCACCCTTTTCATCATAATTAACTAAATGGGTGTAGCCATTTGTTATTTATTTTGTACAATTTTCTAACTATGTACAAAATTCATAGCGCGTAGCTTAATAATTTGGCAGCATTTTTTAATATTTCGCATCCAAACTAATTACAACCCTTACCCACCTATCGTATGCTATACACCACACTCTGACTTCCCCTCTCTCCCACACTAACATCCACTAAAAGGACAAAGAATAATATTGTCCAGTTTGTACCAAAAATATCAATTTTTCTTATTATTTTAAAACATGCATCTGCCCTAAAACTCTTATTGTTATGATATGGAGGTAGTATTATTGTTTAAGCCATTATTTTATTAATTTTATAACAGATTAAGTTTTTCTGATTTTCTGAACATTGAAAATTAGTGATAAGTATGCTGTAAATGGTAGGGGAGAAAAGAAAATTTGTCGGATTGCTACATATCTGCCATCTCCTATGTCCCATTCATCTTAACCCTTTTATTGTTAATGATCTTTCATGTCGGATTGCTAGTTATTAACTTCCCTTACTATTTTCCAAATTAATTGCATTTCATAATTACATTTTAATTTCTTCCATTAACATTCTTGGAACTTTGAATAGGATGTTAGATTGAAATTATGAATCAAGACAAACAAATTACTATGATTGTGTATAAACATCAATCATTAAAGGAGTGTTGTAGTTGTCTCTACAGTAAGCAAACCAATCAACAAATAGTCCTCTCCGCATGTTATGGCCTAAATTTTATTTCCCCAAACATTGTAATTTACGTTCCAATTTCGGGTCAGCCTCCGCGTTGGGATTACAAATTAAGAAAAATGAACAAAAATTAAAATTAGAGAGAGGAATGAAATAATAATCAATTTAGATGTAAAAATCAAAAAATTTATAATGACGAATTTGAAGGAAAATTTTGTACGTACTACCGACATACGTATGAAATTATTCATTGGTTTAGTGTGACAAAGTGTAGGTAAGAGATTGACTTAAGCGCTTAATGCTCTATCACCTAATTTTAAAGCGTCCAGATTCAAATTTCCATATGCCTCTGTCCTCCTTTCCTCTTTTTTATTTGTAACTATGTAGAAAAAAAAAAAGAAAAAAGTAAGAGGTTCTCAATCCCAATAATTTGAATTTTCAAAACTATAAATTGAATCGAATCGAACTAAATCAAAATGTAATTAAAAATTAGAAACAAAGAAAAGAAACGTAATGTAATCACCCAAATATGAGATGACAAATACTAGTTGTTTTAAGTCAACTTCCAATTTCTTTACGTATTAGGGGCCCTCACTTAAGCATGCTTAGAGAAGAATTCATCATTGTAACAAAAATTTTTAAATCAAATTTCCAATGTTGGCTTTATAAACCAGAAAAAAAGCAGGGACATTTCTGTTCAAATTAGAAAGATTTCTGTTTATTATCCAAAACCAAAGAGAAAAGATGAGATTTTCTATTCATATTTTGTTTTTATTCCTCCACTTATATTTTTCACCATCTTTAGTTCTTTGCGAATTTCGCAACGAGAACTATACAACAACTACTACTACTTTGGATTCGTTTCTTCAAGAATCTGCATTCAAGTCACTAGTCCATCACCGGCCGCAGACGGGAGCTTTATACAAAGCTCCTCTTCCGGCAAATCTTTCCGGCATGGAAGTATCCATTGTCCGGCTTAGAAGCCGCCGCTTATGGAATATTGGTGCAAATTTTAGTTTTTTTCAGATTCCTTCAAGAACAAGTACAATGCCTCATGTGAAAAGAATGGCTATAGTGTATCAAGATTTGGGGAATTGGTCTTTACATTATTACAATATCCCAGGCTACAAAATTGTAACTTCTGTTGTGGGGTTTAAGGTTTTTAATGCATCAAATGCAAGAAATTATGATGATAATGGGAAAAAGATTATAAATCTTGATACAGGAGGAAGAAGTATAGTAATTAATTTTTCTAATTTTACATTTCTTGAAAGAATAATAGGGGAAGAGATGAAATGTGTAAGATTTAGTGAAAATGGGAAATTTTTACTTAGTGAAATGGATAAGATGAGAAATTTATGTTATTCTGAAGATCAAGGTCATTTTTCAATTGTTGTTCCTTTGGAGAAGGAAGGAGGAGAGAATGAGAAGAGGAAGAAGAAAAAGGTCTGGTTTTTATGGGTATTAGGGTTTATGTTTGGTATAGTAGGAATCTGTTTGGTGGGTTATTTTGGATTTGTTTCAAAAAAAATCTTGAAGACTCAGAAGATTCAAATAATGGAAAGACAAGCTGATGAAGATTTAGTTCTTGAAGATATATGGGTCGGAAATAGTAAAATGCCGGCTGCGACTGTTACTAGAACTCAACCTACAATTGAAAATGATGATTTTCCTTAGATCTTTTTCTTTAATTTCTTCTTCTATGTTCTTGTTTTTCCCCCCTTTTCCTGGGTTAGAGTTGTGTGCGTCTGTTCATATGTTTCATGAATAGTAAACAGTTACTGGGATATGGGTTTTTCTGAATTATTGAGGTTACTGTCCTGATAATAGCATCTTATTGGTCCAATTACATTCATGTACATAAACAAGAATTACCCATTTTGAAATGAATTTCATACAAAATTTTTTGGAATCTACATTATTTTATTCAAATATTGTCAATTTTAATGAATATAGTTCAATTAGTTTTTTTTAAGAGTAGTTCTTGAATTAAATATATACAGTTCAAAAGATTTTTTGATCCCTCAAACATTATAAATTTCTTTTGTATGTATATTTTACATTTTTAATGGCAATGTGGAAATGAAAGCATCTACTTCTTGGTTGCAGGTATAGATCTTTAAAAAATGTCCAATCTCTTTGAAAATGAATGAGAAAAGAGAAAAAAAATGTCTTTAAACCTATGGGAGAATGGACATCATAGAGGTTATTTTAAGGTCAATTATAAGATCCTTTTTATATAAAATCTTCATATCACTATTTTAAAAGACATGCATTCTATAGCTCAAAGCAAGAATGCACCAAATGAATAGAAAAAATAAATGTTCATGGTAAAAGAGGTAGGCAACTGTCAATAGTGCACAAGCATATCTACAAGATGAAACTCGGCTCCCCTGCCATTGTAGTGGAGTTAAGTTTCAAGTCTCCGAAAGCAAAATCCAACAGGATAGCTAAAGCTCCAATGGTCAAAGACCTGAGCGCCAGTATGCCAGGATACCACTACGACCAAAGGTCAAGATGCAACAGCAACAGCAACGCAAAGTATTGCAGCCATTGTAGACCTGGGGCAGCTGCGAATTCACAACCTCCCACCTTAGAAACTAACCAACCACCAACAAGAATTCAACGGAGTTCGCTAACATATTAATATAGGAAAGGGTAGTTGAATCTCTATCCCACACAATTTTTCTTCTAGTTCATCATCACATTATTTCTAGTTGTCTGCAAGAACAAGCAGGCAAGTTGGCAAAAGCAATTCCTGATATCCAAGAACTATCTGTGCTAGTATGCACGCATACATTTTGTGCTTCGATTACCAAAACTGGAAAACTAGCCGTCTGAAAGCCAAGATTTCGAATGCCATGCAAGAAATCGGTCAAATAATTTTCATTGTAAAAGAGGCTCGTGAGAATAGAAAATGCCAGAATGTCTCAATCAAAGAAAAATCTCAACAATATAAATTGTAAAGAATTCAAGCTCTCAACTCAACAAATCATAATACGTAAAATCAAGATTCAAGCAGAAGACTTGAGATATTATAACAACACCTTTCTTCACCGTCAACATAGTTCAAAGGTAGCAACCAATCTCAAGCATGTATATATTGTAAGTTCCAAATCAAATAATAGCCTCATAAGAAATTATAATATTATTGAGCAGAATTGGATAAGACATCGAACCTATCCTGTTGAAAACTAAGAAAAATAACAACTTACAGATTCAAAGAGGCATGCATTTTCTTATTATCAGTAAAAACTGTGAGGGTAAACAATAATTTGCTATGCCTAGGCAACAGAATCCTCGATGATGCAAACAACCTAATTCAAATTGAAACATAATCAACTCAACTTAAACAAAAGCAACAAACCAACCATGAAAATGCTCAGTTGAAAGCACCAACTCCAGTACTGCTCTTGCGAGCAAGTTTTGTCCACTCGGTATGATATGCCCCAGGAAGATCAACCCTTTCATAAGTATGTGCTCCAAACAAATCCCTCTGAGCTTGAACAAGATTCGCTGGTAGCCTAGCACGCCTGTAAGTATCAAAGTAAGCAAGACTTGCACACATCCCTGGAGTGCTAATCCCAGCTGAAATAGCTAAACCAACAACTCTTCTCCAAGCTGCTTGCCTCTGAACCATCTCCCTAGCAAATTCAGGATCTACAATTAAGCTAGCTAAATTGGGATTCCTCCGATAAGCCTTCTTAATCCTATCTAAAAACACTGCCCTTATAATGCATCCACCTTTCCAAATCCTAGCCAATTCTCCCAAATTCAAGCTCCAACCTTTTTCAGTACTCTTAGCTCTCAGCAAGTTCATCCCTTGTGCATAACTACATATCTTGGAAGCATACAATGCTTGCCTAACATCATCAACCAACCTCTTCTTATCAACACTACTTTTAACAGCTCCTACTTCTTCCTTCAACCCTGCCTCCTTCAAAACCTCAGCTGCACTTTCCCTTTCCTCCTTCAACCCACTCAAATACCTACAATCCAAAGAAGCAGCAATTGTTGGTGCTGCAACAGAGAGCTCAGCAGCTTGTTGCACAGTCCATTTCCCAGTTCCTTTCATCCCAGTTTTATCCAAAATCTTATCAACCAATTCCCCATCTCCATATTCATCTTTAACCTTGAAAATATCAGCTGTAATTTCAATCAAAAAGCTTTCCAACTCTCCTTTATTCCACTCTGCAAAAATTTCAGCTAATTCATCATTAGATAAACCTCCAACATTCTTCAACACATCGTAGGCTTCTGAAATCAGTTGCATGTCACCATATTCAATCCCATTATGCACCATCTTAACAAAATTACCAGAACCCCCTTCACCAATATATGTTACACAAGGTCCATCTTCAACCTGAGCAGCAACTTTCTGCAATATATCCTGAATATTATTATAAGCTGCAAAAGACCCACCAGGCATCAAAGAAGGGCCAAAGCGAGCACCTTCTTCACCACCAGAAACTCCCATACCCAGATAAAGAAGACCCTTTTCCTTAACTTCTTCGATTCTTCGCTCAGTGTTCTGATACCACTCATTTCCGCCATCAATAATACAATCGCCGGCTTCCATGTGCTCCGATAAGGCAGAAATTGTTTGGTCAACTGGGTTTCCAGCTTTGACCAAAATAATAACAGATCTTGGCCGTTGGATTGAAAGAACAAAGTCACGAGGATTGTAATGACCAGTCAAAGGAAAAGGTCCTTCATTTTGGGCACGGTGGAGAGTCTCATCGACTTTGGAAGTAGTTCGATTGTAGACAGAAATAGGAAACCCTTTCTCTGCGATGTTCAAAGCAAGATTCTGACCCATGACAGCAAGACCTGCAAGGCCTATTCTAGATAGAGCAATTGAAGCCTCCATTGATACACAGAACAACAACAACAGAGAAAGAAAGAAAGAATGAAGGGGTTGGTGAAGAAGAGGAGGAGGAAGATGAAAATATCTTAAAAATTTGGGAAATTTATTTGCTTTTCTGAAATATTTTTAAGAGAAATATAAAAATGGCGGACTCGTCGAGATAGTGAAAGGGCAGAGAGAAGTGTTTAGTATACCAACCAGTGAAGGGAAGGGCGGCGTGCCCGTCGATGATTCCAAAGGGCAGAACTGTCAATTTCATAATATGACGTCGTTTTGTTTGTTAATATTTTCAAAAAATTTCAGCCCACGGGCAGATTTGGTAGTGTACTAGGACAAAAAAGCCTAGTCTCGTTTGGCAGACGACAGTGGTACTAATTTATTTTTTAATTCATTTATTATTGTTTTTTGAATTTTACACTCCTGCATACTACATGAATGAATAGATTTAAAATCGTTCCACGATTACATATTAATTCAGACTGAGACATAATAAGAGTTGTTAAAGTTTTAAATCAAAACAAAACAGGAGTCGATAAAATTTTAGCTCTTCATGCTGCATCTTCGCAATCGATCTGCAACCTTGTAATTAAGCTAGAACTGATCTAACTCCTTAAATTATTTTATTATTATTTTTGGCAACTGGTCATGTGCTGATATAAACAAATATATTAATATAATTTTGATTTTATTTTGGAAACTTCAATCAGCTTTCTTCAGGTGCCATTTCTTGACAAGCTCACTTTGCAACTTAATTTTCCTTTGTTATATATATATATATATAATAATTTTACAAAGAGAATTTAGATTTGAATCTTAAAATTGACTACAAATCTCTCTCTCTCTTTCCATTGATGGCTTAAACTGAAATCTGCAATTTGTAGCCTAGTAATCAGATCCAAAGTTGATTAATTAATTAGTATAACAATTGGGTTAACTATTATTTTATTTTCTTGATTTCATTGTAGTAAACAACATATTTTTGAAATTATAAAGTTCAATTAGCAAGAAATATTTTAAAAATTTTCCTTAAACAACTATATATATATATATATATTTTTTTTTTTTCTTTAGTTACCTCTAAGAGGATTTGAACCCCACACACACATACACATATATATATACACACTATTTCTAAGGGAAGAATTAGAAAAGGGGAAGGTAAGATCAAACTTAGCACCTTGTGCTGGTAAGAGAGGGCTGTCAACCACTGGGGCACATACCTTGCCCCTTCCTTAAACTATAAGTTTTAGTCAACTATATATCAAATATTTATAATCTGTTTAGCTGGAATTGCTAGTAGTTGCTGAAGACCAATATTCCTTCACAAGTTGTCCAAATAATGATCCTTCCTTGTTCATCAGCGTCAATGGTTCATCATACTCCACTAGTTTCCCTGGTAATGTAATTAAGAGTCAAAATCTAGATTAACATGTCATCTTAGGATTATTGCTAGTGTCAGGTAAAATGTAATGTAATTTAAATGTTATAAAGAAAATCATGTAATGTAAAAAAGGCAGCCCGGTGCACGAAGTTGCCGCTATGCATAGTGTCTGGAGAAGGATCAGACCACTTCGGATTACACAGCTGCGCAACACTTCCCGTCAGAATCATGCAACATGATCCTGATTATATCATATGAATTTCTTAATAATGTAACACAATTGCAACTACATTGCATGAATTTCTTGGAAATCTTAAAAAAGAAAAGAAACAATGCAATGTAATTGGGATTACATTACATTAACTTACCATCGCTAATGCCGAGCACCATATCGCAGTCCATCACAGTTGGAATTCTATGAGCCACAGTTATAACAGTACAGTTCTCAAATTCTGTTCTTATAGTTCTTTGAAGGATAGAATCAGTTGCGTTGTCGATTGATGCAGTTGCTTCATCTAGAACTAGTATTCTGCTTCGTTTTAATAACGCCCGTCCTAAACAAAACAATTGTCTCTGTACCATGCTCCAATTCGATCCATCTTGTGCAACTGCATTGGTAAATGATCAAAATCCAAAAACTGATAAGCAACTGATAAGCAAGTTTTTTCTAATCCAAGCACAGAATCCGATGTCACTAATGAAATAAATCCTCACCTAGAGAATCAAGACCGTCTGCTTTTCCTTGAATGGCTGCTCCCAGATGACACTTTTCCAGAACCTTTTGACATATTAATCATCAGATATAAAGAAATTCATGCAACATAATCACCAGAATGACTGTATTCTGAAGCATTTTCCTATTCTAACAATGACAACTTTTTTTACCTCCCATATCTCTTCATCTGTATATTGCGATAACGGGTCCAAGTTGTATCTGATGGATCCAACAAAAAGAGTCGGATCTTGTGGAATGATTGAAAGATGAAATCTCAAATCATGAAGTCCAATGCTAGAAATGTTAAGACCATCTACTACTATTATTCCTTCTGTAGGTTCTACC
>CATIWJ010216573.1:0-13877 GCA_949640765.1 Croton laevigatus | reverse complement strand
TTGTTGTAGCCTTCTTGAAGGTCTTGTTGATCTTGAAGCTGCAGTTTGCCTTTGCACTACTATTAAAGCTAGTGTCTTGGGTATTAACCTAAATCTCCCTATTGATTTGAGCTTATTGCTTAACTACTGTGGCAAGAAGGTCCCTAAAGGATTCAAGTGCGCCTAAATTGAATTCCCTTTTTTTTTTAATTTTAAAGTTACCATTTTCGTCGTTTCATTCTTGCAGATTAGTATCTATTTGATACTTTTTCGTTTGTTTGTGTTGTGCAAAATAATTTTCCATTGTCTTGATGCAAGAAAGATGCCTCACCTTCTTGCATGGATCATTTTTCTGTATTGTTTGTTTTTATTTTCAATTAATTAACTTAATGGAATAAGAATTATTATTCGGTGTTTTTCTTCCTTTTAGCTAATTAGTTGTGCTAATTAGCTAGTCAACACTTCCACGAATTATATGAGAAGCTATATTTTGTGAATTTCCGACAAATTTAAGTCAATATTTCCACTTTGCTGAACTTAAAAAATTGGATCGTGTTTTCACCAACACTTCTATTCTATTGCCAAAAAGTCAATAATACCACTGAGGATTTGTCAAGGAGCATGTCATGGATATTATATTATCTATATGCGTGCGCATGTTAATCAATGAAAATGCATTATAAAAAAAGAATTGAAGATGCATAAGAAGTATATATTGAGTATACATTAAACGAAATTTCAAAAACAAATGTCTATTTCTTAAGAGAAGGGGTAGAAAATTTTTACAAGTTTGGTGCATTATGTAAATTTTTAAGACAAGTTCAATATGTCGAGTTAAAATGCAAAGGAATTTTTACAGTTTCTATTTTTACTATATTTATTTATTTTGAAATGTTCTTTTATATTGTTTTAAATTGATGTAATTGAGATTTTTCAAGTTTTCCCACCTAACATTCACAAGACTAGGTTGAGAGTTTTTTTTTCTGTCTTTTTACCTTGGGGTTTTTTTTTTAAAAATAGTAATGTGTAATTATATCAAATTAAATTCATGAAATTAAAATTTATTTCTTTCATTATAAAATAAAAATTAGTCCAAGGGTTAAAATGCTTTGATTTGCACAAATAGTTTTTGAGTTTGAAACATATTGTATGTAGTTATCCTCCGAGACTTAGTGTATGTCAGACTTTTAAAATATAAAAAATTTAATTTTTTATGGGCCAAATTAATTAATTTTTGAAATCTAACAATGAATAATTCCGTAAGATTTATAAAATTCATTGGCTTCCATTAAGTTTTAGGGCGCAAACCAAAATTACAAAATGTGCAATTACCCATAATTAGCAAAATCAATGTGCTTTTGAAGGATGAATTGCAAATTGCAAAATTGTTATGATGACCCTTCAATTAAAAATTTTACATCAATAATGTGTAATATTAATATTATATATATGGTTTTAACACCTAGCTAATTCTAAATGTTTATAATATAAATATACTGATTAGTGTAAGAGATGGACAAGTTTGGTAACATGAATCAAATGACAACACCATTGGTCAAGTAACATAAAATTAAGAGAAAGACGTTTTAAAATTGCAAAAAAACAAAAGTGCACGGAAGAGTTCACATGTTTTTACATCGTGAAATGAACTCAATTATATTATCACTGCAAAATGCAAAACCCTAAAGCCTCTATCTTCTGCTAGATCACCACCAAAATCCTCCATACCGCCAACAGAAATAATGGAGACTCCATGTGCCTTTCAGTTACTTTAAAACTATGGAAATACCTTATTTCCATGCTACATTGCTTTCTCTAAATAAACAAATAGTACTACCTTTGTTTTTCTTAATTCTTTACATTTGCTTTTCACCGCTTACCAATAAAATCACACCTTTTATCAATAGTAATACAGAAATAATAATAAGCAATGCTTAACCTTTTAAAAAATTTACTTTTTTATCAATACCAATAAAGAAATAATAATAAATAATTACAAAATTATTATAAATGAAAATGTAAATAATAAAAAAATACCCAAAAAAGAATATAAAAAATTGATGAAAACGGAGGTAGTATATAAAAATAACCCTTTAAAGCAAGAAAAAGATACTAATACTAAAGAAAATCAAGAAACATGAAAATACAAAAGGATACAGGAAAAAAGGAATCTCTCTTTGCAGAAATTATCAAACACATTCACGGATTGAACTGTCAAGCAGTCACGGATTGGCATTGGGTTTTGAATCTGACGGCAAAATTCCAAGTTTTTTCAGTTTTAAGTTTTACTGGCTGTGTACAAATGGTTTACAGTACTAGTTTCGGCTTCCATGTATTGGAAAACCCAGTAGTTCACGGGTTTGCTCAGCAAATTCAGCTATATAATCATAGTATCGCGCCACACGCAATACCCACGAACAAGAATAATCATAGTTCTCTCAAATTTCTGAGAACCATAAAAAAATAATCATGGGTTCTAAACTTGAAGCCATGTTATTCATTTTTTTAATTTTTATGGCAATTTCTTTGCCACCAATTTATGCATGTACACCTTGTACTAAACCACATCCACCGGGTCAACGTCCAACCCACCCGAACGTTCCTCGCCCAAAGCCACCAAGCAAGCATCCACCTCAACACGGAGGCTACCCAAAACCACCATCAAAAGGCCCACCAGTGGTTTTGCCACCAATAATCACTAATCCTCCCCCTGTAGTAAACCCTCCAATTATCGTAACACCTCCTGTTATAACACCACCACCTTCTTCCGGTTACCCACCATATACACCAAGCCCTCCGTCTAGTGGAGGCGGCGGTGGTGGAGGAGGAGGTGTTCCGGGGCTCAATCCACCACCTACAACTCAACCCACTTGTCCAATCCATGCACTTAAACTAGGAGCATGTGTTGACGTATTGGGAGGATTAGTGCATGTTGGGTTAGGAAATCCAGTTGAGAATGTTTGTTGCCCTGTACTTAAAGGACTATTAGAGCTTGAAGCTGCAATTTGTCTTTGCACCACAATAAGGCTTAAGCTGCTTAATCTGAACATTTTCATTCCTCTTGCTCTTCAAGTTTTAATTACTTGTGGAATGAATCCGCCTCCTGGTTTTGTGTGTCCTGCTCTTTAGTGATATGGATTGAGGTTGATTGATATTTCATCCTTAATTAGTTTCTTGTTTTTGGTTAATTAGTGTTTTGACTTGACTAATTACTAATTAGTGTTTGGTCTGCAACTGTTAAACAGTTGATTAAACTCTATTCTACGATTATAGGGCAGGGATTAATTAAGTCAAGTGTTGTTTAATTTGCATTGTAGTAATTGAGGTCTCTCAGCACTCTCTCTTTCTCAGAGAGAGCTGTTTTTTTTTCCTTATTATTCATAGACAAACTTGTTTTCATTTCTTTTCTTTCCTTTTATTGGTATATCAAGTTCTGAATTGTTATTAACCCCCCACCCCTGCATCTTGCCAAGTCTTTTCCAAGATATAGTAAAATTGAATAAAAAATATTGAATCTGCTGATAAAATTAGAAGCAGCTGTAAAAAAATTGTCGAATCAAGTCACATAATTCTAATTAATTTCTATCATATTTATATTAGCTTAAATTTACTATTACAATGAAACAGAGAGATCAATACCAACACAATAAAATTATGCCAAATTGAATTTTAAGTACTTTATGATATTAGATCCGCTTTTCTTAGCTAAACTTGAATTAAATTATCAAATTAAATCTCATTTAGGACGCCAAACAGGATTCGAAGTCACAACTTCATGCGAGCGAGGAAGGTGCAGCGATTTGAATTAAAGGTACTTGGCAGAATGTAACTACTTGGTGGGTGGTAGCCCCATCATTGACCATAATCTAGCTATTATGTATTCATTGTCAAATTTGCTTTGTGGCGATTTCAATTTTGAAAAGTAATAATCGACGGATTGGCAACCATTCAAAAATTTGGTTTGTGCGTGGAGGCGTTGAAATGGCTAGCGGTAAAGCAAGTTGGATTGGCAACCATTCAAAAATTCGTATGCAATGACTAAACAGAGTATAAACAAATTATAACAGATATTAGTCGAGAAAAAAAATAAACAATGACTTTTTTCTTAACCACATGCATTCTGAAAGTACTTCTGATTTATTTTTGTAGAAATGCCGATGATTTATGATTAATAGCATTGAAAAATAAAAATTTAAAGGCCAACCCAGTAATTTGAATAATAGTTGGACTTAGGGCTAAAACAAGACAAGCCAAACAATACAGTTGATGAGCTCAAACTCAACTCATTTAGTTTTTTAATCAATTTTGAATGATCTAAGTATTGAGTAACACATAAAAAGTTCATTTTTTAAACTTTAAATGAGAAAAATAAGGAGATAAAGGGTCGGTAGTTAAATACAAATTATACTATCTCCGTTCCTAGGAATTTTTACTATTCATTCATCATTTTTTTCTAATAATTTTTTTTTCCTATTTTACACTTTTTTTTTGACTGAATTACAAATATATATCTATTCTAAAGGTGGGGGAAGTACCACTCGAACCCTGGTCTCCCAGGTAAAGAGCCAACATCCTTACCATTGGACTGAACCATTTGGTTCCTATTTTACTTAAATAAATACAACTCATATCTACTCAACAAAAATAGTGAGTTATGGGCCAAGCTTAGTAGTTAGTGCTGCTTAGTTGTGACATATTGGTCACGAGTTCGAATCCACATTCGAGCATGTTGACAGGGTAGGGCTGTCCTATTATATGGTCATGAGTTAAATCATGCTTTTAATTAAAAAAAAAAAATCTCCATTTCAATTTCTACCAAAATATCAACTTTCCCTATTATTTTGAAACACTTTATTTGCCTTAAAGTTCCTATTGTTTAGGAACATAGGCAATAATATAAATATTAACTAATTATTATATTGCAATAAATAGAAAAAATTCATGAAAAATATTCTTTTATTATATGCTTTGAACTAAAATAAAATTAAACAAGTTTGAAATCATATTTCATACTCCACTCATTTTAGTTATCAAGCCGGCTTATTTAGTTTCGAAACAAGATCAGATCTCATACTGTCTATACATATTCATCATGTCACCTATTAAATTGTTAGATATATACTTGGAGTATGATGGATTTAATTACCAGATATCCAAGAACTTAATTTATGCAAATGAAATCAATTTATCAAATTTGGAGACCTAATGTACTGCGTTAGCATTGGCTGCTTCAATGCATACAAAGATTGTCCAATGTATCATCACTATGAGACAAAATTTTGTGAACAAAAAGAAAAATCATCAGCAATTAACGCAAGTATATATGTTTAGTCAAGGAATTTAAAGTATCGCTGTCATTAATTGTCAACAAAATACACTTCAAAGAGAAATTTAGGATTTTCTATTTTTTGCCCTAAAATTTACACCACATGATTACTTAAAATTATTAATAGTCATTGTTCTTGCGTTATGATTAGGACTATATAGAATGTCAAATGATTGCGGTCAATACCGAATATGAAAGGTTCTTGCTCCTTATACTTTTAAGCATCTTTTATAATTATCAATTTCCCATTTTTTCTCTTCTCATTTTCCAACATAATTATCAATTTTTAAGTTTAATGTTTAAAGATAATTGTTAGACCGTCTACATATATATAAGCCCAAGAGGTGGCTTAGTGGTAAGACATCTATTTTCTGGGACCCGAGGTTCCGGGTTTGAGGCTTGTATGGTATCTATGTATAAATATATATATATATATATATATATATATATAAAAGGAAAAAGTTATGAAAAGAAAAAAAAAGTCATAGTAATATGATACACAATGTGATTTTTTTTGGCATAAGCGAGAGATTTGTAGGCTCATTGATAGACCAACAAAATTAAGTTGTAAGAGATCATATCCATCTAGAAGCAACGCGTCGCTCTGTTAAAAAAAAAAAAAGAAGCAACGCGTCGTTTTTTTCTCTTAAATAGAAAAAAGATTATTTCGTTATTTAAAAACCTAGCATTTTTTATTTTATTTTGTGTTGCCGTATCCATCCGTTACAGCACTCATTTTTTATTTAGTAATACTTGAAATTTTAATTTAATTATATTCAAAATTAATTATTGAGAGATAACAAAAATAAGTAAAAATTTAAAAATTAATAGTAATTTATGACATATGAATAATTTTTAAAATTATAATTTAATATACTATATATACTAAAAATTTAAAAATTAAATTATTTTTAAAAAATAATTTGAATAAAGTTAAAATGATTTATTTATTATTATTTTAGCTCAAATTTATATTTAACATATTTTATATATTATAAAATTTAAATAATTTAAAAACAAATTAAATTAGAAAATACTTTATTTATATTTATTTTATTGTAATCTAAATTATAAAAGAAAAATAATTAATTAGTTAAATATTTACAATTAAATTAATATTTAAAATATAATTTAAATTTAATTAATTAAAAATTAAAATAATATTTATTATTAAAATATTTTTTGAATTAATTAATTAATTATAAATAATATAATATAAATTTAAATAATTAATAATTAAAATAATATTCATTATTAGAATATAATTCAATTTTAATTAATTAATTATAAATAATTATATAAAAACAATTTCATCCGTGAAAATATAAATTTATTGGGGGTGTTTTACTCTATACCAACGTCTCCCCCATCCATTTGTACATTTATAGGTTTTGTGGGTTTGGGCTTTTATATTGGCCTCTATATGATCTGATCAGTTCTCAATTCTATTCTGTTTTCTGAGCTAAGAAATCTTGAATCGAAAGAATATAAATATGTTTTTCCTCCTTTAAATCATGGACCGAACTGACCATTTGGCTCAGGCTGGTTTGTCGTTTGCTCACCCCTAACACTATATTTGGATGAGGTAAGGGATGTGTAATTAATGAAATGGTAAGAGAGGGTAAAGAGGGGTACATAAAAAAAATTGGTGATATTTGGAAAGAGGTTAATTAAATGAAAGATGAAGAGAGGTAAGTTATATTATTTGTATATGGAAAGAGGGCTAACTAGAGAGATATTAGTTATAAAATAGAGCTTACCTCTCCTTACCCTCGTTTACACCCCAAATCATGGGTGTAAGAAATATGGACTTTAGAGGGGTAAGTAAGGGTAAGCCTTACCCCTCTTTTCTATTATGTACCATTTTATAACCCCATTACAAACAGAAGTACGGAATAATTTACCCCTCCTTTCCTTTACTTACTTTCCTTAACATTAAACCAAACAAAGTGTAACAGACAATCACTACTCCAATTTGTTCTTCACCCTCTTTCCACGTCATTAACCAGAAGCCAATTGTTGAGCTACTTTTGTGAGTCATAGTATGAGGTAGCAAGTTTTTTACTCAAATGATCCCTAAAGTTTTGACTTAGTTTAATTATGTCACAGCTCAAAAATTAATTTAAGGACTAAATGGTAATTTATCAAAATTCTTGGATTAATAGGTCTTTAATCATATAAAAATTTAGGAATGGATTATTTTAAGGTATTTTAATTAGGTAAAAAAGATGGTCGTTTTAAGTATGATATTGTAATTTTCGACACTGAGGGTATTTCTCAGAAAATTTTAGACTCAGAATTTAGTTTTAAAAATATCAAATTTGAAATTTAGACGTCAAAACGATCGTTTTGAGTATAATTTTGCTAAGTTTCAATAATCGGTCAATTTTTACCCACACCGGGTAAAATATGGTAAAATCATAAATTCAAATTTACGTCCGTAAAATAGTAAACATCAAACCTTATCATAAAATATTGTCTAGAAGCCTTGAATACTAATTTTAAATAAGATTTGTGAGAGACAAAATTAGATAAGTTGGCCCAAAGTAATTAAAGTTGATTAAATATAATTAAAGTTGATTAATTGATATTTTACACAAATTGTGGTCTAAAAATTAATTAAGAACTGTTTTGAGGCCTATAAATAGACCCCTAACCTTTGAGTATTTATTAGAGTGCAAATAATTTCGGGTAGGTACTTAAAATTGAGAGAAAACACAAAATTTTCAGTGTTTGTCGTTGCAGTAGGAAAATTTGCCTAGCCGCATGTTGTTTTGGGCGAGGGACGCGGGTGAAGGCGTCTCGTTTTGGGCGAGCTACGGGGCGTAGCAGGCCGCGTCGCCTGGCAGGAAAATATGCCGCATAATCCTCAAAGGTTCTTCCACGTTTCAATCTCGTCCTTCTGTGTTTTTCTAAATTAGTTATTGACCCCTAAAACTTATTTTATCTCTTCAATTTTGTCCAAATATCTGATTAAATAATAAATTAAGTTTATTTTTGAAATTAAATATTTTTGGGGTACTAATAAATTAATTAAAGGCCACAATTAAATTTAATATAGTCAAAATAAATATTAACAACTATTTAATTAGAGAAAAAATTACTACAAGAATATTTTATGAATTAATTTATGAAAAATTAAATTGGTTGTTAAGATTAAATTTTATTGTTACTTAATTAAATTATATGGGTATATAGATTAAATCTAAAATACTTATAAAATGAGTTTAATTTATTTATTTGATAAATATTTGTTGATTAACATTTAATGAATATTTATTTGGACACTTGGACAATTTAAAATTAAGGACAACTAAAGGAGATCAATTAAAAACAATTATATTGATAAATTTATGGATAAAGTTATGGACAATACCTTATGACCTTAATAAATGGACAATTATAGGATAAAGAACAGTCCAAGAACATGAAGAATAAAGATTTTATACTTTTGGAGACCGATGTTTGATACTTTAACTTTGAAAAGCTCTTAAATTTTATTTTATTGTATGGTTTATATTTTGCATTGAATTTATTGTTTATTAAAAAAGTGATTAAATTAAGTTTAATTGGAACTACTCATGTGGGTACGATAAAAATCTCAATTAAGTTATTATTATTATTATTTTATTGTTTTATTAAATATAAATTAAAATTATGGGATTTTACTACTTTTATTATTTCATAATATTAACTCAATATTAAGTACCCATTAAAATTGTGTGGATTCTATTACTTTTATTATTTCAATAATGTTATATACTAAATACCCATTAAAATTGTGGGGTTTAAATTTTATTATTATTTTAATAATGTTATATATTAAATACCCATCTTAATAGTGAGATTTTATTACTTTTATTATTATTTCAACATTAAAGACCCATTTAATTTGTAGGGAAATATTTATTTACTTATTTATTTAATTAATTTACTTCTCAAGTCTTTAATTTATTTATTTTTCTATATACCCATATATTTTGTGGGATATTTATTTTTTTACTTTAATTTTCATAATTGCTTATTTATTTTAAATTGCTTTAAATAATTTGACATTTAATTATAATTCATTTACATTACAAGTTCAATTTAATTTATTTAATTATTTTATTATATAGTGCTATACTAAAGTTAAAATTTAAATCAAGTTATGTTAAATACTAGAAACAAATATTTTGAAAAAAAAAACTAATAAATTATTATTATTCTGTTAAAAGATATATTTTTAAAAATTGTTATTTTTAAAGTAAATGTAAGTATATAAGTATATAAATTGAGTTTTAAACAATATATTTATAAATTAACAATTTATTAAGTCAAATTATTTACAAGTATTAACAAAAGTAATATTTTAATTAACACCAAATATTTTAAAAAGGTATCTAAGTTTATTTTGGAGATAACTTAGAAAATAATTTTATAAACAAGATTTAAAAATGAAGGAAAATTTATGCTTTTGAAATAAAAATATATAAGATATATATGTTAATAATATTAATTTAAGATGGAAATATATTTTCTTTATAAATTAACTATGATTATTAAAAATAATGATTTTGAAATATACATAGTGACAAATATTATGATTTTTAAATGAATATTTCGTATGAATATGATTAATGAAAATATATGATTTTGGAATGGGCATGAATGCTGGAATGTGTTAATTTGGAACGGTTGTTACGTGAAATCTTATGATGAAAATTATTGATTTTGAAAAATTGGAAATTATGAGAAAAATGTTTTAAGCTATACTAGGAGTTAGTTGAAATGAACCAATGTAGGGTTGATCGATCATTCCGGGTAATTTGTTAATGGCCGTTGATTTGTTATGGCGACAGCCGTTGTGATTGATTGTGGTGACGACCGATAAAAGTGGCTATTTGGTGAAAGAAACAATGTGTGAGCAAATCCGCCATTTGGTATCCGCCATTTGGTAAAAGAAACAACGTAGCCAGTTAGTAATATAACTAATTGGTGAAAAAAAAAATTGTAGGTTCGTCTGAATATCTAGTGGAGCTAGCCAAACTAACCAAGTAAGATATTAAATAAAGCAATTTAGTTTGTTTCAAAGAGAAATTCTATTTGAGGGTTATTTCATGATTTATAATATTTAAATTATGGTTTGAACTATGCATGCGTTTTTAAATTATTTATATTTTCTTTAGTTAAAGTATCTATTGAGCGTAACTGCTCAGTAAGTTTGGTTTATTCTGAACTTTTAGATTTCCGAAAGAAGTATAGAAGTTGGAACGTTGGGGTACCACCAGAACAAGAACATAGATTGTCATATACTATGAAGTCAAAGTCAGCACAAGCAAAGTTAGAATAGAAGAAAAAAAAAATGTACCCATGATTTGTAATAAATTTAGAAGAATATGATCTGTATACCTACTATGTAATATGTAATGTGGCACAACTTGATTCGGCTAAAAATTAGTCGGATTAAGAGATTATATTAAAAAATTTGAAGTAGAGGTGACACTTATTACTTGATGGAAAGTATTGGGTGCCTTAGCACCGAATTTCAATCTAGGGTGCTATTGGTAAGTTACACAATGTTTAATAGGCCAAAAAGAAAACCCTAAAAAAGTTGAAAAAAGTTAAGAAGGGTGTGGCTTGTTGGTAACCGTACTTACTCTGAATGTTAGCATGTAGAGGTTTGTTAGAGCATCCCCAATCCACTCTTCATTCACATTAATCTCAATATAATGGAGAGTTGGTTCCTAAATTTTGGTTCCAACCTACTCTCTATGTTCCAAACAATAAAATAGAGAGTGACTATCACTCTCTATTTATGGAGAGTCACAGTGACTCTTTACTGCATTTTGCAATTAATGACATTTGAAGTTCCAATAAAATGGAGGAGAATTAATAGAGAAAGAGAAAAATAAATTGATAATATTTTTTTGGAAAAAACAAAATAAAGAGTTATTATAAAGAGTGTATTGGAGTTGAATATTTAATCTTCATAATCTACAGATTAGATGCTCTTCATAATTTAAAAGATGCTCTGTAAAAAAAAAAGCACCATTAGAGTTGCTCTAATAAAATAGAAGGTATCAACGAATATATGAATGGAAGTCAATATGTTGACATTCAATTTAAAATTTTTATTTTTAATGCAACACTTTTTATTTTACATTTTTGTTATTTGTTAAAATTATAATTTAAAATCTAGTCAATCACATCACATCATTAAATCTAGACATTATGTAGAAAGCTTTCTAGAAATAGAATATGAGCTTAACAATATCAAGTCCATATAAGCTTCACATCCAAAATTGTCATTAGTATTGGAGAACATTTTTTAAAAATGTTTTCTGTTTTGCTTATGTGTCATAAGAACAAAAGCAATTCCATATTGCATTAAAGATACTCTCAGTCCGGCGGGATTTCTGATTTCCACCTATTTGTAAGTTGCTTTTGAAAATTGCATATTAAACTTCAAATCTTTTTGGTGGATCCAAACAGATTTTATTGGAATTCATTTCATTTTACTACTTCTTATTTACTTTTTTTTGTTTTTTTAACATAGCTTATTTACTGTTTTTCCAAATATAGAAACTTTTTTTTTTGTTACATTATTATAAAATTTTAATTAAAAGAGAAAATAAAATTATTAAAAAAAAATTCCAGCTTTCTGTATTTTATAGCATCAAAGAAAATACTCTGAATTGTAATGACAATCTTTGATCTCTTGAGTTTGTCAAGAATATTTCGTGAGACAGAAAAATTTTGAGACACTGCTGCTCGGTATTAACTTTTGTGATGACTTCGTTTGGTGTGGATGATGGAATCATTATATTCCCTTAGCAGGTTTAAAATATTTAATTTAACATGTCTGCTATCAAATATGATAACATTTAGGGATGATTTAATAGATCAAGTCTATTTAAAAATTTCTCATGCTAGTGGTAGTTGGTGTTAAGATGTTTAAAAACTACATGAAAAATACAATTTTGTTTATATCTTTTTTCGAAATTAAACTAATTTATCCCTATATTTTACATAATAACCTATTTTATGCCTACATTTCAGAAAATTATATTATTTTATTTCTTCTTACCGGAAATGGTGACGAAAATTAATAAGTCATATCTCATCTGAATCATGTCTTTGTGCTAATTACAAATATGACATTAGTTTTAATTGAAATAATATATATTTGTTGAAAAATCTAAAAAAAAAATTCGGTTAACACATTTTTTTAACTATTTTAAAAAATAGGTGCAATTTTAGTCAAAATTAAGGTCATATTTGTACGCAGAGTAAAGAAACGAGTCAAATGAGATATTTCTACCACCATTTTTGGAGAGAAAGGACAAAACCGTATAATTTTTCTAAAATACGGAGATAAAATATACTATTATATAAAATACAGGGACAAATAAATTTAATTTCAGAAAACATAGGGACAAAATTATATTTTTCTCATAAAATACTCATTAATTTTTTAAAAAATTCAACTGAAATAGAAGGATAAACAATTTATATTACATGTCTGTTGCCGATGTTTTCATCGGTGGTGGCCACCTCGTTTTTTTTTCCCTCTCCCGTTAATCCAATAACTATTTGCCTATGTCTTTCTTTTTGAAAGAATAATGCAATTTTTTGCCTCTGTGCAAATCTTATGACTCATCCCTTTCTCTAGAGTTTATCCCTCTCTTTAGGATTCATCACTTTTTTTTTTGTTTGTTTTGTTGATCTTTATTTAGTTTTGTTGGTTCTGGTTATTTTATTTTTGTTGATCTTTGTTTCGTTCTTATGGATCTGTTGGTTTCTTTCCTTCTGTGTGTCCTTATGTCAAGCTATTGTGTCCTTTGTGCTGCTACACTCCGATCTTTATCTTGCCCATCTAAACATCTGGATCATACAACCTGTCTTCAAACCCTTCTTTTGATGTTTTATATTACAGGTAAGAATAGACATGATTGGATGCTTGTACAAATGGAACGATCGGAGCCAAAGGGGAAGGAGGCTGGATATGTTTGTGTTGTTCTTTATTTCATGTTATTTTTGCTCTGCTAGATACCATCGACAGAGACCAGATCGGGCTTGGTCTGGTTGACGACACAAGCTGCACTCCAACTGTTCGATAAAATGCCTCAATGACGATTCACTTATAGCCTGTGGGGTAGCCGGCACACCTAGCTTGCTAATCTCTTCATTTTTTGGCTTCTGTTTTTATATTTTTTTTTATTTTGTTTCAGTCCTTGTAATTTTCTTAGTCCTTTGGTTGGCTATATAGTTTTAGAAAAATGAGTTGTACAGTTTCTAGGTAGGCAGTCTTCCCGATAATTGCTGTACTTCTGATTTCTTATTCTCGTTATAAAGCTTCGATCAGTAGTCCTTTTATATATATAAAAAAAAAACAGTTTATATTGCAGTTTTGATCATATTTGTTAAATTATATATTTAATAATTTGACTTTTTATACTAAATCAACAATAAGTGAAAAAAAAACATATAAAATGATTCAAATTATTTTATATATTATTCAGACTCAAAATTATAAAAATTAGCTTGAAAGCTGGCTAAATTTAATACTATAAAATTATAATATAAATTA